>VDFB02129343.1:0-24784 GCA_007258455.2 Sequoia sempervirens
AGAGACATCATTCGGGGAGGAACTTGGTCGGGTAAACAGTAACAATTACCAAATTGAGCATACACATACATACTATAGATTGAGTAAGCCAAGTCTGTTTGTCGAGACAACGGTAAGTCATCCATAGGCTTGTGCATTGACATAAGGATTTTTGAATTCATTTCTTTATGTTTAGGAGATGTGATTGTTTAAACGTCAGACTTGCTATACCATGACCCAAGTATGAATGATGTGAAAAGTTATGTGTTAATGATTGATTGAGAACGCACATACATCTATACATTGTGAACACGTATTTATATGTACAGACATATCAATACATGTGTATGTTAAGCAGATGGATATGCTCATACACATGTGTCGACATGTATGTACGCATACATACGTATACACAGGTATATATATATGTACACACTCCACCTAGTGTCTATGGTGAAATTAATAATGTTTAATCTTAGCCTTTGAATTTAATAATACACCTATATACACATATACATGGGTACGTATGATGAAAGTATGCTGACTGACTCGCAGTATACGTACTTTCAAAAATAAAAATGTATACCGGTATATACATATATTATTAAATATAATTATATATTTAGTATTATTATCTAGAAGATTTAAATATATATTTATGTATATATATATATATATATATTAATTAGGTGATTATTAGTATATATATATCAATACATAAAGGATGTATAAATAATAACATATTTGTATATTTTATAAATTAAATGTATTAATATTAAAATTAATATATATTTATATATAAATACGTTTATATATAAATAAATATTAATGTTTAAATTAATATGTTTATAAGTAAAATATGCAAATAGAAATTATTAAAGTTTAAATAATGGAAAACAATTTCAATGTTTAAAGAATAAATATTATTGTTTGAAGGATGAAATTCGCAATTTGTAAAGTGTGGAAGTTTAAATATTAAAAGATAGCCGTATGAAGTATTTAACATATAAACAAAATACATTTGAAAAGAATTGAACTTCATTTAAGGAAATATTTGAAAAAGTTCGAACTTTAGAAAAATGAATGAAAATAAAAATGAACTCTCCCGTGAAATGGCGGAAGTTCCTGCGCAGCTGGGAATGAAGGAAGACGTTTTCAAAGCTCAAAACCAGGAAAATAGCAATAAACCTCTGTGTTGTATCGATTTGAAGCTTGACCTAGAACGCAGCAATAATATCATGTTGAGTTTATACGCCTGGCAGCAAAACGTGGCTGTAGGTGGCGTTTTTATTGCAGAGTTGAAATATTCTTCGATTTCTGGCTCCAAAGAAGTCGAATCATCTTGGAAAAACATGACTGAGGGTTTGAAAGAATGACAAGTAACATTTTGACTTAGTAAACATGGTAATATGTCAAGTTGCATGCCCAGAAATGGGGAAATTGTTCTTATTGCGGCCTATAAATACTTCACAACTCTTCATTCGAATTCACTTCTGGTTTTCTCTTCTTGCTGTCAATAAACTGGTCGAATCATCCTCAATCTTGATGACATGAGTGTTGGAAATGCGCCAAGTAGCTCATTGACATTTTCTGGGCACTTTGCTGTCAAAACTCATGCCTCCATAAGTGGAAATCGTTGCATTTCGGCCCTATAAATGGACACCCAGCCATTCAATGTTTCATGACTTGAGCAATCCGAGTTTAGTAGTTTCATCAGATCCTCATATCCATTTCATTATTTGGTTTCTATTTCTGTTTTGTTGAGTAGAAAAATACAGTGAAATTTACCAGCAATTGCATTTAACTGGGAAAATCCCAAATTAAGCTGAGAGTTCCTAATTTCTGAGCATTTACATTTCCTGTGAGTATTTACATTTCCTATGACATTTGAGCAGTCTGCTGAGCATAAAATCATTCAAAACTGAAGGCTTTATTAGGAGAAGGACTGGAACAACGAATAGGAGAGGAAGTTTACAACCAGGCATGAAACCTTTACTATTTATGATTTTAATCTGATTGAAGCGTTTTCTATTTGCTGTGTGTGCAAAGTTTGGAAAGTAAAATTCTTGGATGCATTTTCAAAGGGTATGTTTATAAGTTATGCTTAAAAGTGAATTTAAGTAAGGGGTTTCATGTGAAAGAATTTAAGGGAAGTGTTTATTTATTATGAATAAAAGGGAAATCATGTGAAATAGATAGGAGAGGATTTATAATGCACTTTGAATGGTTATTGCATGTTGTGTATGATCTCTATTTATGGAGAATACGTAGACGTATTATTTATCTACTAGGATCGAAATGATGGCAGAATCAAGTGAAGTCTTTTAGCTTAAGTTATTAGGATAACTGAGACAAGTTAAGTACTCCTAGGATAAAGAATTCCTAGCTAGGAGGATTGATACAAGACACTTGAATACTGTTTTCATTTCTAGTAGGTTCGTATGATTGTAGGATGTCTGGGGTGACGGATTCACCCATTGAAGGACAAACCTATGCGTAGAGTAAGGAAGCCTTAAGTCAAATCGGCCCTGAGTAGTGTTTATGATAGATGACCTTCATTCGAAGTACTGAATGAGAATACTTCGGCCAAAGTAGTGAAAGGTACGACATCCACCTAGATGTGAGATAGTTGAGACTACACTGTCAGTTCATTGTGATCCGAGTACTAGTTCGAGATTGTGAAATAGCAAGGTACTAGTTGTGTAGGACACAGCACTATGCTCAGTTGGTAATCGTTAAAGGATACCCTACCAATCTCTTCTTCGAAGGGAGGGCCGTTCATTGCAAAATGATCGTGCGGGGGACCGCATTATAAGTCCGTGGTTGGCGGAAAAGCGCCCGAGTGATGTTTCTCCTCCACAGCAAAGCGGCCGATGTACCAAGTTTTGAAAGGACGGACTCCTAGACCTTCTTACTTCTATTTGTGCAAAAGCTTACGAGCTATGTATGTAACTGTATTACTTTTTAACTCTGATTTATATTTGCAATAAAAATGAAATTCATGAGGAAACATATTGTAACTTGTACGTGTTTATCAATAAAGAAAGGAAGAAATTTTATTGTATTATCTTTGTTATATGTTACTTTTACATGTTTTAAGTGAGAATTAGAAAGTTTTTAATTTACGCAGAATTGGGTCGTTACACCTGGTCACTCGGAAATCAGTGTCGAAGATGGCCAGTTGTAATTTTGTAGTCAACTACAAAAGAGGAAGTTAATAAAAAACGTGATATCTTGAGCAAATGGACGTCTATGAGGACAAATAAGGACTTTTTGAAATCAGTGAAGTTCGTCGTGTGAATCCAAAAGCTTTACTTGGTTTGTCAACTGACTAAAATAATATTAAATATTTATTTTTGCATATTTGAGCATTAAAGGGCGATTTTTCTAAAATTGGCGCCTCTTTGTTCTGGATTTTCAAATTGCATGATAAATGTTTTTATTATTATTTTTATTCCGGACTTCAAGTCAGTCTTAGTTCGAACTGAAGGGGTCCAATCAAAAGCTTTCTATTTCAATCGAGGTTTTTAAATCTTGCAGTCAGCATTATGGTGCAAATTTTCTCTATTTATTCATGGCGCCTATCATTAAACATTCATCCAGCTTAAGCAAAATTCGTAGTTCCTCAGAGAAGAGGCGAATTCTCACAGGTTGGGAAAATTTATCATCAGTTTTCAGTGGCGATTGCATCAAACAATTCTTTTTGCAGGTTCAAGTTCGCATTCATCAACAAATTTGAAGAACAGGGGGTGATTTTCACAGAAAAACATAGGAAAAACATCTTTCTCCTCTTTGATTCTCAAATTTCTCTCAAAATTCAATTCGCATGTTCCTGAAGTTGGCAAATTTTGGCAAGTCTGATCATCTGGATCGTTTCTATATAGCTTCCTCGAATTAAATTCATGTGCTTGAATTTTTAGGAATTTTTAACTCCAAAGCATCAGTTCTCGAGTTTCTAATTTTCTCAGCTGAAAATTCTTTGCATGGTCGAGTAGAAGTCAGATTTTCGCATTTTTAACATTCTGGGTTGTCTTAGAAACTTTTTCGGGACAAAATCCATATCCCAGATTTTTTGCAGAAAATAACTCCTCGATAGGCTATTTTTAGCCTCAGCAGGCTATTTTTAGCTTTCCAAAAATCTTGTCAGAACATAGTCGAGTTCACAGTCAACAGGCGAGTTTTTCAAAATGCAGTACACTCAGCTCGAATACAGGACCAAATCAGTCCTTACTCACGACTTCAACGGGACAGTTGAGACGAATCTTCACAAGGTGCTGCCAGAGGCAGTCCTAGATCCAGTCAAAATTAGAGATTCGATTATTCATAACATTTAGTAGTCCGGGTTATTAGAGGTCACTTCCATACCTATCTCCATTCATTGTATTGAGTTCGTGATGTCTTGTATTAAGCATTACAACTTTGCTACTCGTGAGATAGTGTCAATAGATGGACGAGTTATTTGCAGTCTCAAGCCTCTGGACGTTGAAAGAAGTTTTGATATCCCTCAGCACCCAAACAGTCTGGTTATTTCTATGGAGCAGTGCGAGCATGCATTCAACGCTGATGTGGACAAGTGCCAGAGCAAAATGGCAGAACGATGGTTAAAGCAAGCAAAGAACAAATTGCCAAACAATGTGGGTCGTGGTGAGTACAAGGATGAGTACTCGATTCTAATCACACTCTTGAATCGTGTCTCAGGTCATTCACATGCAAATGTTTTCCAGCCTTGGATGTATTACATCATTGGTCACATCATATCTAGGTAGGAACATTATGATTGGGCATCCTTCATCAGCGATGTTATCCACAAGCAGATCACAAGTTTCCTAGTTGCTCATGAGTTTCACATGTGTTCTTATCTCGTGTACTTGATTGCTTATCAGGGTCAATTCTGAGGATTAAACACTGTGGGCATTCTCAGTGTTCAGAAAGTCTATCACTATTATGATCAGCTTGAGTTCACTAAGGCTAAACGTCATTTCAAGCGTGTTCACAAGGCTTTCCTGACTTATACAGTGAGAAATTTGGACCGGGAGTTGCACATTCGTATCTCGGCAGTTGCTAGAGCAGCGATGGATGGTTGGTTGGGCGGATTGGTTTATTCAGTTCCCGACATACACTTATATCCGAGTATATGGATTTACAAGAAATCCAGCCATGCTTCCACGCTATCCTTCGAATAAGACGGTCTTTATGGAGTTCCTGAGGCAGTTGCATGATGTTCATCATCATTTACGTCGCAAGCATAGACCAACTGCCAATTTACCTTTTCAGTTTGGAATATATTGGTGCAAGATGACAGTTGATGCCAAAGCTGCAGGACAAGAGCTGGAGAGGTATCATCTCAAGTATCTTGTTGAGGTACGTGCCTACGATCCTTGGCGTCATTACACAACTCGCCTCGATGGTCGCGCATATCATAAGTCTTCCATGGAAGACTATTGGGAAAATTGTGTGGATGACTTCGAGGTTCGCAGACGTAGCTACGGCCGCTTCTCTCTCTCACATATTTTTGTCTTCTTGGCAGAAGATGTGGGAGGTTTATCGGATGATGAGGGAGAAGTCCTTCCTCAGTTTTTCAGAGAGCGGGTTGACACACAGCTACTGCCAGCAGTTGATTGGTACACCAAGGAATATGCAACAGTAAAGGAGAGGTCTGTTGATGTGTTTTTCATGACCGCACCAACGCAGAATAAAGTCGCCAACGGCTACCCTATTCTCTCTTGATCAAAGTATCCAGCACGCTAAGATTGCGAGAGAGTTCGTGCATTCAACTCCAAGGTTCCTTCAGTGCGAATAGTCTCAGTTGGCTCGATGTGATTTGCTAGTATTTTAAGGGGACTTACGGAATTGTTCAACAACAGAGGAAGGGATTTTCACAGTTTGACAGATTTATCAACGAAACACGGGTTTCCTATACTAATCAGAAAGTACTGAATTTAAAGTGGTTGCAGGGTTTACAGAGTCTAAATCTATTCCAAGTGTGGGATATGGAGCTCAACTACAGCAAACTTCAACCAAACTTCGCTTTGCCTCGCATTGGACAGCTTCCACGGAGTTGGTGCAATCTTCAAGGGAAATGACTAAAGATATTCAAAACACCACTTGACATGAAGATACCATCACAACAACGCATACCATCATTCAAACTGTGATTGAAGTTAGGCCCACAACGTTTCCAGTTGACCACACAAGGCGAGCACACCATCAGTGAGCCCGCTAGTGGTATGGATAAGCGAAGCTTGCTTAGATCAAACACCACATTCCACAGCTAACATCTACTTGCATAAAAATGAAATTACGCTACTCTACACTACTTGAAGTAGAAGGGATGAAGAAACCTCGCTAGCTATCCATAACAAAGACAAATTTCACCATCAATGAAAAGATCTTTTATTATGAAAGTTTCACACAACAATCTCTTGCAAAAATTTTCAAAGGAAAACTTTCCTTCTTCTTCGACTACACTATCAATCTATACTAAGCTACTTCTAAGTTGTCCCTCTACTCTATGTCTACTGTCTAACTTAATGTCTCATGAAGGTACAAATGAAGGGGGATGCCCCTTTATATAGCTTAGTCCAACAGACGGCTCAGATTACAATTGGCTGGATGGCCCAGATTGTGCCACCTCAGCCCTAAATAAGATTCACCCTAAAAACCGCCACAAAGGAGAGGGGCAATAAATGAGCCACTAATGTCCATCATCTTCCAGAAGATTCCTGTTTTGAAACGCGTTCACACTGCTCTTGTTCTGACTGCAAACTGGATAAGTCTGGTGAACCTTGCTTCAATTTCTTGGACTAGCACAACATGCACGTTCTCAATATGAAACTTCAAGTCTGCAACTTCTTTCTCTTGCTTGATGATGATTTTCCCTTGTCGTTTTTTCAACTCCGAAGTGCTTGAGGACGACCTTCTTCTCTCCATCTTGAGCTTTGAAAACATTTCTTCTTTGCCACTTGAGCCGAGCACATACTAAGTCTCAACACTTAGCCATTTTCTCCAAGTATTCACTTCATCTCCCCAAGTCATCACCGTTTGGTCTCGACGTTCCTCCTGCAAAACAAGCAAGGAGAAGAGCATCAGAACACTTCATAATATAAATTCACTTTACTTACCTGATTTTCATGCTTTAACCCCCAAGGGTTCATCGTTTTCTCTAGCCAACTTTGCTTTCTTCGTGATTTTTCACATCTGTGGGTTGGGGCATATAACACCTGTACATCATATTTCAATGCCTTAGACAAATTTTCAACTTCCTCAAGGGTGTATTTAAGAGACGCACTTTTAAAAGTGTTAGCTTCAACTGCATCTTCTTCACTTTTCCAGCTGAGGCGTTCACTCTAACATTTCATCCAACTCTGGCTCGAGCAAAATGTTTTCATCAGGAATTTGATCAAAAATTATCGAGGCACCCAACTTCAAATTCATCCGCCCAGGCATTTTTATGTCAACAACACATTTTATTCCTTGCCTTAGAAAAACTTTCAAAGTTTCCTTAGGAAATTCACCAACCTGGTGCCCATCAAAAATCCTCACCTCGGAATCCTTGGCAAGCTGTGGAAGACCTTAAAATCAATTCTTCATTGAAGACGTCCAGTACCCAGAAGAAAATTCCCTTCAGAAAGCGTCGAATCCATGGGTCTACCAACGAAGGGGTTCATTTAATTTTTTGAAATTTTAAACCTTAGAAAAATATTTTTCCATCAAATTTACTCTTATTCTTCATCTCTAGGCTCATTTTCTTGCTCAACTTTGAAAATTTTCTTCAATCTCATGAAGCTGGCACATTCTGACTCTTTCCTATCAACTTACCTATGCCTTAGCAAATTTCTTCATCCCCCAGCCAACTTAGGTGTATTTCTCTAGAGGTGAAATTTCAACACTTAGAAATTTTTTAACATTTTTCATGAGCATGGGCGCATATAGGGGATCTAGAAGGAATTTTGAACACCTAGCAAAATTTTTAACTTCACTTCTTGAGCTGGGCGTATTTCCCACTTCAAACTTCCATTTTACTTGCCTTATTCAAATAAAGTCTCCTTTACCTTCTTAAGGCTCATTTGGTAGGTGGAGCTTCCAGCTTTAGGGACTTAGTCAATTTTCAAGTTTCTTCCTTTCACTTTGGGCGCATTTCTACCGATGAGATTCCAATTTTCCATACTTAGAAATTTTCCCACCAATCTTAAGTTGCTAGGGCGCATACAGGAAGGTAGGCTTTTAGTTTCCAACACTTAGTCAAATCACAAGCCACATTTCTCCTCTCTAGGCGCTAACTCATGGGTAAGCTTTTACTTTCTAACGCTTAGAAATTTCTCCAACTCAATCTCTCCAGGCAAGGCGCATATAGGGCTCTCAAGTTTGAATCACACGCCTTAGAAATTTTCAATGTAGCTCATTCAAGTTAAGGCGCTAATAGAAGGGTGAGCTTTTACTTTAAGAACACTTAGAAAATTTTATTCTCTCACTCTTTACTCAAGGCGCAAATAACACCCTCCTCTTCAACTCTCAAGCGCATCTGGAGACTCCAATTTAAAATGACTCAGCCAAATCTCTAACTCCAACTTTCCACCAAGGCGCATTTAGGAGGTTGTATTTTCAGTTTTATACTTTTATTCACTTAGAAACTTTTCCAACCCATTCCTAGGCAGAGGCGCATATGGAAGGTCCTACTTCAAATTCGTGGTGCCTTAGAAAATTCTCAAGTTTTTCTTCAAAGCTGGGCGTATTTATATCATATGCTTGCATTTTGTTTGCCTTAGTCAAGATTTTAAACTTCAACTTCTTCTTGGTCCATTTGGATGTGCTTGCTTTCACCTTGAAACACTTAGAAGAATTTTTTTTTATTCAACTCTAGCTTGGGGCGCATATAAGATCCTGTGCTTCCAGAAAGTATTCATTCTTTCACTCTTCTTGAAGGTGCATCTGACCTTGCCTACTTCAAATTTCCCCGACTTAGAAAAATTTTCACTAACTCACACAAGTCAGGCGCATCTAGGGGGTCCTCCTTTCAATCATGATGCCTTAGATGATTTTTAAGTATCCTTCACAAGGTGGTCGCATTTTGATGGGCCTCCTGCCATTTACCAATACTTAGAAAAAATTTCATGCATCTTGTTCCTTAGGGCGCATTTTACCTCCTCAGCTTCCATTCCTCCTTACTTAGAAAAATCTTCAACTCAGCCTCCTCTACTAGGGCGCATTTGAGGGTCTGTACTTCCAGTTGCCAACACTTAGAACTTTTTTAACTTATCTTCTTCAACTTGGTGGGTGCATTTGAGGGGTCATGGTTCTAGTTTGAGCACTTAGAAAAAATTTGTAGCTTCCTCCTTGCTAAGGGCGCATTTTGGAGGTTATACTTTCATTTTTTATCACTTAGAGACTTGGCTGGAATCACCTCAGAGCTAGGGCGCATTTGACCCTCTATGCTTCAAGTTTCAATTACTTAGAAATCTTTTAAAGTCTTCTCACCATTTGGGCGCACTTTGGGAGTCAAGCCTTTAGTTTTCCACACTTAGATTTTTTTTAAACTCACTCCTCCAGCTTAGGGCGCATTTTAGACCTTGAGCTTCAAATTTAAAACTTAGAAACTTTTCAAGCTCAAACTCCAAGTGAAGTCGCATTTAGGGGGAGCTACTCCAAGTTATTCATACTTAGAAACTTTCAGCCCCCCTCTTCTTCCTTGGCCGCAAATGACCCCTTCTACTTCAAGTTTCATACTTAGAAAATTTTTGAAGTCTCCTCCAAAGTTGGGTGCATTTCACCCCTTGAGCTTCAAATTTTGAGTACTTGGAAAATTTCTTGGAGCCTCTCATGTGGAAAGGCGCATTCAAGGGGTGGGACTTCAAATTTCACAACACTTAAACTTTTCCAGTCTCCTTCAGCTTCAAGGGCGCATTTGAAGGC
Organism: Sequoia sempervirens; assembly: GCA_007258455.2. Classification (NCBI taxonomy): domain Eukaryota; kingdom Viridiplantae; phylum Streptophyta; class Pinopsida; order Cupressales; family Cupressaceae; genus Sequoia; species Sequoia sempervirens. Next base: position 9,889 of record VDFB02129343.1, read on the forward strand.
CCTTACTTCAAATTTGAAACATTTAGGAAAATTTTAGACTCCTTTATCTTCTCAAGCTTGGGCGCATTTCCCTAGGCAAGCTTCCATTTTTCATGCCTTAGAAAAATTCTCATCCATCTTCAGCTTCCTAAGGTGAATTTTGATGCTGGACTTGAAAATTTATCAAACTTGGTCGATTTCATGTCTTTTGCCAAATTTGGAGTGATTTGCTCATACTAACCCTAGCTTGCCCTAACTTTCTATTTTTAGAAAGTTCTCCAAATTTCGCATTTCAAGCTGATTTCAGGCTCCAGAAGGCTTGATTTTCATTTTGCCCTGATCCTCGTGACATGACTAAGTTGTTGACACCTGATGCCTGCATGCCCTTGCTATTTTTAGTAACTTGATAAATATAGTAATTGTTACATCCCGATATTATAGCTACTATTGTATAGGGCCATTGAATGTAATGTTTGAATCTTGATGATGAATAAAACATGGTTGATCTCTTTATTAAATGAAGGAGTCCTGTTTAAATGATGGTATCATTTGATTGTTACTTCTAAATGATTTAGTTTTGATTAAATGTTGCATACAGTTATGGAATAATGATAGTATTCTAACTTGTGAGATGTTTTTACCTTGTTATGAGCATATGACTGCCGGTGTCATGTCGTGATGTGCAGGTATGAAGACTGTACCTCCGGACAGAGGAGAGACATCATTCGGGGAGGAACTTGGTCGGGTAAACAGTAACGATTACAAACTGGACATACACACACAAGCCATAGAACTGAGTAAGCTAAGTCATTGTTTTGGTTAAAGGTAAGTCATCCGTAGGCTTGTCTCGTATCAATAGGGTCGCGGTCTTCAATGTGTAAACAAGTGGATGCTTGCCAAGATAACCTTATAGATAAGTTCAAAGCTTAGAGGTGGATATGCATTTGTGACATACGTATTTGTTGATAGAGGTGCAAGTATTTCACATAAGATTCACGTCGATACAAACGCATTAAGCGATGGATATGCCACGATGTGTCATATAAATGCATTTATGGATACTTATATGATATAGTATATATGCATGATATATACAAGTATATACCCACGCTAACGATAAAATGAATTATATATTGTAATGATATCTTGTCTCCGAATAGGTGGTGGATGAATATTATTATATATATTAATTTACATGTTTTAAACGATAATGTAAAATGAATATATATGTATTAATATATCGTTAGTATTCTCAATATATTTTGGGCCATTATATTAAAAATATTGATATAATATAGTTTGAAAACAAGTATATAATATTATTTAAATTCGATAATTTAAATAATTATGCATAAACTATATTATGTAAGTATTTTAATATAATAAACAAATATATATTTTAAATAAAAGATTTGTCAAAACTCAAAACAGAAATAAAAGTTAAAACATTGTAAAGCAATTAATACAAATCCTGAAGAAATTAAAATCGCTGATTCTACTAAAAACTAATTGATAAGGTAAAAACGCTGGATTTTTCAACGTGCCCATGGAAGTGTTAATCTTCAAATATGGTTCGCATATATGTTTCATTTTTACTTTGAAAACTCTATTAAAATATTAAAGTTTTACCAAAACGAAATAAAGTGCCAAAGAAAACGCCAAAAATGTGAAGGGAAATTAAAACACGCTTGGTGTAACCGCTACGACTTTTATCGTCCGAAAATGGCCGATTCATCTCTTGCTTGGTGAATAAAATGAAATCTGTACGCCATTTGAGCAAGGAAGAAGTCAGAAATGAAACTTGGCATTTAACCTAACTGTAAAAACGCGCCAGTTGAGAGTTGTCACGTTTTTAACAGTCTGAAACAAATTCGAAATGAAATAAACTTCTTGCTGTCAATTTCTCCATATGCGTTTTGAATTATTCTCCTCTTGCTGTCAATAAACTGGTCGAATCATCTTCAATCCGATGACTAAGGGTTTAAAGAATCCGCCATCTATCATTTTGACCATTTCTGGGCACTTTGCTGTCAATGAACATGCCTTCTTAAGTGGAAAACTGTTTCAATTCGGCCCTATATAATGACGCCCTTCCATTCATCGTGAACACACCTTTTGAGAGCAATCTGAGTTTAGTGTTTTCATTTCATATCCATTCCATTGTATTGCCTGAGTTTTCCCATATTGCCGAGTTTGATAAGCACAGTAAATTATTTCCAGCATTTACCAGTCACAGTGAATTAAGTCATTTAAGTTTAAAGTGAGGTATTTGTATAGCTGAGTAGGAATTGAGTGGTGGAAGCACGTCTGTGAGAAGAAGTTATAGGAGTTCACTATAGAGTGAAATTCTTTCATAAAAGAAGCCATATTTAGCTGAAACCTTGAAGCTTATTTGAAGGAGGATCTAGAAAAGCAAATTTGGAAGGAGAAGCTCTAGAATCAGGCATGAATCTTCCTAGTTTATAATTTTTATTGAAGTATTGTTTCCATTTTGATTTTGTGATGGCTGATTTCAATTAGTTTTAATAGAGAAGAACTGTTTTGATGAATAATTAAAACAAATCATTTAAGAAGAAAATGTGAAAAGGATTCAATGATTAGGGTAATTGTGAAAAAGGGAATATAGGAGTAAAAAGCTTAAGGGATTAGAATGTTTCTCTTGCTTTAGAACGAAATAATGAAAAAGATAAAAGAGAAGGATTTGTTTGCATTTTAAAATGGTTTTTGCATGTTGTGTATGATCTCTATATGTGGGAATACGTAAACATACTTATTAGCTACTAGGATCGAGATGATGGCAGAATCAAGTGAAGTCTTTTAGCTTAAGTTATAGGGATAACTGAGACAAGTTAAGTACTCCTAGGATAAAGAGTTCCTAGTTAGGAGGAATTGATACAAGACGCTTGAATACTGTTTTCATTTCTAGTAGGTTCGTATGATTGTAGGATGTCTGGGATGACGAATTCATCCATTGAAGGACAAAACCTATGCGTAGAGTAAGGAAGCCTTAAGTCAAATCGGCCCTGAGTAGTGTTTATGATAGATGACCTTCATTCGAAGTACTGAATGAGAATACTTTGGCCAAAGTAGTGAAAGGCACGACATCCACCTAGATGTAAGATAGTTGAGACTTCACTGTCAGTTCATTGTGATCCGAGTACTAGATCGAGATTGTGAAATAGCAAGGTTCTAGTTGAGTAGGACACAGCACTATGCTCAGTTGGTAATCGTTAAAGGATACCCTACCAATCTCTTCTTCGAAGGGAGGGTCGTTCATTGCAAAATGATCGTGCGGGGGACCGCATTATAAGTCCGTGGTTGGCGGAAAAGCGCCCGAGTGATGTTTCTCCTCCACAGCGTGCGGCCGATGTACCAAGATTTGAAAGGATGGATTCCTGGACCTTCTTACTTCTATTTGTGCAAAAGCTTACGAGCTATGTATGTAACTGTATTCCTTTTTAACTCTAATTTATATTTGCAATGAAAATGAAATTCATGAGGAAACATATTGTAACTTGTACATGTTTATCAATAAAGAAAGGAAGAGATTTATTGTAATATCTTTGTTATATGTTACTTTTACATGTTAAAGTGAAAATGAGAAAGTTTTTAATTTACGCAGAATTGGGTTGTAACATGTGGTATCAGAGCTACCAGGTTCTGCACTGAAACCTATGAGCTCATTACGCAACAATGCGTAAACCTTATCAGAAGATAACGGTTGAAAAGTTCTTGTGCTACAAAGACAAGAGAAAAGAACTTAAAGAGGTGAAAAGGAAAAATGAGATCCTTAGTAACTTAAGTAAACTAGAATGAGTTAAGAGTTAAACTCAAAAGAAACTCCTAAACCAACTAATGTCACCTAGAATTGCGGAAACATATGCAATTAAGGTTAGGCAGAAAGGTTAGGATGAATAACCAGGTTATACCTTTATCCAACGAAATAGTTTTGTGACTCCAAGGAATGAGAAGGAGTGTGACAACTTTCGATAGTTGTAAACTACAGTTATAAAGAGTCAAAAACTTTTGGATTTGGTATAGAACAGCTTTGAGTCTATGAGAATGAAACAAGGAATTAATGTCGGAGTTAAAACATGAAAGCGACAACGGAAATTGTCGGATGAGAAACCACTATAACCTAGGAAAAGATAGAGTAAGAAGCTGCACGGAATGTGGCAAAGTAATGTTCGGGAGACCAGAAAGTGAAGATCGGAAATCTTCATTGGTAGCACATACATACTCTCTTTAGATTCTAGAGGAAAATGATAGAACATAAGATAGATCAATCTGATCATGTTAGTAGAACTAACATAATGTTCTAAGTGGATAAACTCATGAAAGAAATCAACGTTTACAGGATTTTGATTTATGAACAAGTAGTTGCTTAAAATCCTGAAAAGGGTATTTCAGTTTAGCAAACAAACCATGATCATACTTGAAATATTCAGTTGAGCGAATGTACAAAATATTATAGTCAATAAGCGAAAGTGATAAACCAAAACTTGAATAAAAATCTTGTGAATGTATGCTTATATGTTTTCCAAAAGATAGTTAAAAGTTTAATTAGGCTAACTTGTATTAAACATTCAGGTTAAAGTGAACTATTAAATCATGGTGAAAGTGTATGAGAGGACGAGAAATATTCCTGGAACAAGTCGTGAAGAGGAACAAGAACCAACAGGAATAGAAGCTAAGCTGGAACAGATTCTGGCGAGATTGTCCAACCTTGAAAAGGCAAAAGCAGTTGAGATACCTGTCACCAATAATGAAGAGGAAAGTTCTTCGCATGGAGAAGGCATTAATCATAACCGTGAGAAGGAGAAATCTCCAACTCCGTCTATTGAGAAGAAGAGGAAACAAGTGTCCACTGAGTTAACAAAGGATATGAAGAAGGTATACCCTCCAAAATTTGATGGAAGTGCCGGAGGTGACGAAGCTGAGGTATGGTTAGTACAAATGGAAAAGTACTTTGACATAAGAAATTATGACGAAGTTACTAAAGCAGCTTGGGGTGCTTATCAGTTAGCGGGTGAAGCTTCTAACTGGTGGGAGAACAAGAAACTGGAATTGGATATAAATTCCTGGAAGCTGACTTGGGAAGAGTTCGTTGAAATCTTCCGCAAGCGGTGGTTGCCACAACTCTATTATGACCAAAAACTTTCTGATTTCCAAGAATTGAGGCAAGGGACCATGTCAGTCAACGAGTACTGGGAGAAGTTTACTCGGCTTCTGCGATATGTTCCTATCTATCATAAAGATGAACGATTCCGAATCAGGAAATTCATCTTGGGACTGAACAAAAATATTGGAGGTGAAGTCGATATGCATGGTCCGACCACAATGGATCTTGTGTATGAAAAAGCCATTAAGCGGGAACAAAAGCTTAAGGCAGACTCCAATCAGTATGAAGGAGAAGAACAAAAGAAGGAAACTGAAGTTCCCGAAAAGATTGCCCCCAAGAAGGAAGAATTTGCGCAAGATGCAGCAAGGAAAAAGGGGAAGAGATCTCGCTTCAATGAGAAGGAATTCAGAAAAGACTGGAAAAGAGACAACTCCAGGTATAATGATATTAGAAAATTCAGTGAAGGTGACAATAAGACTGGGGAAATCATAGAGAAAAGAGGACCAAGAGCAGGATGCTTTATTTGTAGAGGTAATCATTATGCAAATGAATGCCCTAACAAAACTTCTGGTAATCAGCATGGCAATTCACTACCTACTCAAAAGGCCATGTTTCAGCAGAGGAAGAACACTGCCATGAGTGATGGACAAGTTGATGTCCAGATTACGCCAATAAAACATTCTTGAAGCTTTCAAGAGTGTAGAATAAATGTAGAGTTATGTTTTTATGCTTTTGAATAATACCTTAGTTCATCGGGGACGATGATTCCTAAGGGGGGAAGTATGTTACATCCCGATATTATAGCTACTATTGTATAGGGCCATTGAATGTAATGTTTGAATCTTGATGATGAATAAAACATGGTTGATCTCTTTATTAAATGAAGGAGTCCTGTTTAAATGATGGTATCATTTGATTGTTACTTCTAAATGATTTAGTTTTGATTAAATGTTGCATACAGTTATGGAATAATGATAGTATTCTAACTTGTGAGATGTTTTTACCTTGTTATGAGCATATGACTGCCGGTGTCATGTCGTGATGTGCAGGTATGAAGACTGTACCTCCGGACAGAGGAGAGACATCATTCGGGGAGGAACTTGGTCGGGTAAACAGTAACGATTACCAAACTGGACATACACACACAAGCCATAGAACTGAGTAAGCTAAGTCATTGTTTTGGTTAAAGGTAAGTCATCCGTAGGCTTGTCTCGTATCATTAGGAGTCGTGTCTTCTTCTGAATGTGTAAACAAGTGATGCTTGCCAGTATAACCTTATAAATGATAAGTTCTGGTTAGAGGTGGATATGTGTATTTGTACATACGAATACGATATGTACAAGTACCCATAAGTACATTCATGTCGATACAAACGTATTAAGCAGATGGATATGCCATACGTATGTGTCGATATAAATGTATTTATGGATACTTATACATATAGTATATATACAGATATATATACAAGTATACATACCCACGGCTAACGAGATAAATGAATTATATATTGTAATGATATCTTGCCTCTGAAATTATACGAATACATATATATTAATTTACATGTATAACGTATAATGTAAATGAATATATATGTATTAATATAATGTTAAGTATTTCAATATATTTAATATTATATTAAAATATTAATATAATATAGTTTAAAATGTATATAATATTATTTAAATTGATAATTTAAATAATTATGCATAAACTATATTATGTAAGTATTTTAATATAATAAACAAATATATTTAAATAAAAGATTTGTCAAAATCAAATGAAATAAAAGTTAAAACATTGTAAAGCACGAATACAAATCTGGGAAGAAATTAAAAATCGCGGATTTCATAAAAATCACGAATTGATAAGAAAACGCGGATTTTTCTAATGTGTTCGTTGAAGTGTTAATCTTCAAATATGAGCCTGCATATATGCGCCATTTTTACTTTGAAAACTCTATTAAAATATTAAAGTTTTACCAAAACGAAATAAAGAAGAAAAACGCGAAAATACAGAAGGGAAAATGAAAAACACGCAGGTAACCGCGCGACTAGGGCCAGACGTCTGAAAATGGCCGATTCATCTCTTGCTTGGTGAATAAAATGAAATCTGTACGTTATTTGAGCAAGGAAGAAGTCAGAAATGAAACTTAGCATTTAACCTAACTGTAAAAACGCGCCAGTTGAGAGTTGTCACGTTTTTAACAGTCTGAAACAAATTCGAAATGAAATAAACTTCTTGCTATCAATTTCTCCATATGCGTTTTGAATTATTCTCCTCTTGCTGTCAATAAACTAGTCGAATCATCTTCAATCTGATGACTAAGGGTTTAAAGAATCCGCCATCTATCATTTTGACCATTTCTGGGCACTTTGCTGTCAATGAACATGCCTTCTTAAGTGGAAAACTGTTTCAATTCGGCCCTATATAATGACGCCCTTCCATTCATTGTGAACTCACCTTTTGAGAGCAATCTGAGTTTAGTGTTTTCATTTCATATCCATTCCATTGTATTGCCTGAGTTTTCCCATATTGCTGAGTTTGATAAGCACAGTAAATTATTTCCAGCATTTACCAGTCACAGTGAATTAAGTCATTTGAGTTTAAAGTGAGGTATTTGTATAGCTGAGTAGGGATTGAGTGGTGGAAGCACGTCTGTGAGAAGAAGTTATAGGAGTTCACTATAGAGTGAAATTCTTTCATAAAAGAAGCCATATTTAGCTGAAACCTTGAAGCTTATTTGAAGGAGGATCTAGAAAAGCAAATTTGGAAGGAGAAGCTCTAGAATCAGGCATGAATCTTCCTAGTTTATAATTTTTATTGAAGTATTGTTTCCATTTTGATTTTGTGATGGCTGATTTCAATTAGTTCTAATAGAGAAGAACTGTTTTGATGAATAATTAAAACAAATCATTTAAGAAGAAAATGTGAAAAGGATTCAATGATTAGGGGAATTGTGAAAAAGGGAATATAGGAGTAAAAAGCTTAAGGGATTAGAATGTTTCTCTTGCTTTAGAACGAAATAATGAAAAAGATAAAAGAGAAGGATTTGTTTGCATTTTAAAATGGTTTTTGCATGTTGTGTATGATCTCTATATGTGGGAATACGTAAACATACTTATTAGCTACTAGGATCAAGATGATGGCAGAATCAAGTGAAGTCTTTTAGCTTAAGTTATAGGGATAACTGAGACAAGTTAAGTACTCCTAGGATAAAGAGTTCCTAGTTAGGAGGAATTGATACAAGACGCTTGAATACTGTTTTCATTTCTAGTAGGTTCGTATGATTGTAGGATGTCTGGGATGACGAATTCATCCATTGAAGGACAAAACCTATGCGTAGAGTAAGGAAGCCTTAAGTCAAATCGGCCCTGAGTAGTGTTTATGATAGATGACCTTCATTCGAAGTACTGAATGAGAATACTTTGGCCAAAGTAGTGAAAGGCACGACATCCACCTAGATGTGAGATAGTTGAGACTTCACTGTCAGTTCATTGTGATCCGAGTACTAGATCGAGATTGTGAAATAGCAAGGTTCTAGTTGAGTAGGACACAACACTATGCTCAGTTGGTAATCGTTAAAGGATACCCTACCAATCTCTTCTTCGAAGGGAGGGTCGTTCATTGCAAAATGATGCGGGGGACATTATAGTCTAAAGTGGTTGGCGGGCGCCCGTGATATTTCTCTCACCTCCACTGTGGCGGCGATGTACCAAGATTTGAAAGGGCGTTCACGGACCTTCTTACTTCTATTTGACTGCAAAAAACTTCCCGAGCTATGTATGTAGCGTATTCCTTTTAACTTTCGATTTATATTTGCAAAGAAAATGGAAATTCATGGGGAAACATATTGTAAACTTATTTTATGTTTATCAATAAAAGAAAGGGAAGAAATTTATTGTAATATCTTTGTTATATGTTACTTTTTTACATGTTTAAAAATTGAAAATGGAAAGTTTTTAATTCTGTAATTAAGGTCGTAACATTAGCCAATTGTCAGGAGCTACAGTTACGCCTTGAAACCTATATGAGCTCGATACATAACAATGCATTAAAACATATGAAGATGGGTTGAAAAGTTCTTGTGCTGCAAAGACAAGAGAAAAGAACTTAAAGAGGTGAAAAGGAAAAATGAGATCCTTAGTAACTTAAGTAAACTAGAACGAGTTAAGAGTTAAACTCAAAAGAAACTCCTAAACCAACAAATGTCACCTAGAATTGCGGAAACATATGCAATTAGGTTAGGCAGAAAGGTTAGGATGAATAACCAGGTTATACCTTTATCCAACGAAATAGTTTTATAACTTCAAGGAACGAGATAACCTTTTATAGTTGTAAACTATAGTTAAAGAGTTGGAAACTTTTGGATTTGGTATAGAACAGCTTTGAGTCTATTTGAGAATGAAACAAGAGAATTAATGTCAAGTTAAGACATCGGAACGACAACGGAAATCGTCGGATGAGAAACCACTATAACCTAGAAAAAGATAGAGTAAGAAGCTGCACGGAATGTGGCAAGGTAATGTCCGGTATACCAGAAAGTGAAGATCGGAAATCATCATTGGTAGAACATACATACTCTCTTTAGATTCTAGAGGAAAATGATAGAACATGAAATAGATCAATCTGATTATGTTAGTAGAACTAACATAATGTTCTAAGTGGATAAACTCATGAAAGAAAATCAACGTTTTGGAAAACTTGACTTACAGGATTTTGATTTATGAACAAGTAGTTGCTTAGAATCCTGAAAAGGTATTTCAGTTTAGCAAACAATTACATAAACCATGATCATACTTGAAATGTTCAGTTGAGCGAATGTGCAAAGTATTATAGTCAATGAGCGAAAGTGACAAATCAAAACTTGCATGAAAATCTTGTGAATGTATGTTTTTATGTTTTCCTAAAAGATAGTTAAAAGTTTAATTAGGCTAACTTGTATGAAACATTCAGGTTTAAGTGAACTTTTAAATCATGGTGAAAGTGTATGAAAGGACGAGAAATATTCCTGGAACAAGTCGTGAAGAGGAACAAGAACCAACAGGAATAGAAGCAAAGCTGGAACAGATTCTGGCGAGATTATCCAATCTTGAAAAGGCAAAAGCAGTTGAGATACCTGTCACCAATAATGAAGAGGAAAGTTCTTCGCATGGAGAAGGCATTAATCACAACCACGAGAAGGAGAAATCTCCAACTCCGTCTATTGAGAAGAAGAAGAAACAAGTGTACACTGAGTTAACAAAGGATATGAAGAAGGTATACCCTCCAAAATTTGATGGAAGTGCCGGAGGTGACGAAGCTGAAGTGTGGTTAGTACAAATGGAAAAGTACTTTGACATAAGAAATTATGACGAAGTTACTAAAGCAGCTTGGGGTGCTTATCAGTTAGCAGGAGAAGCCTCCAACTGGTGGATGAACAAGAAACTGGAATTGGATATAAACTCCTGGAAGCTGACTTGGGAGGAGTTCGTTGAAATCTTCCGTAAGCGGTGGTTGCCACAACTCTATTATGACCAAAAACTTTCTGATTTCCAAGAATTGAGGCAAGGGACCATGTCAGTCAACGAGTACTGGGAGAAGTTTACTCGGCTTCTTCGATATGTTCCTATCTATCATAAAGATGAACGATTCCGGATCAGGAAATTCATCTTGGGACTGAACAAAAATATTGGAGGTGAAGTCGATATGCATGGACCGACCACAATGGATCTTGTGTATGAAAAAGCCATTAAGCGGGAACAAAAGCTTAAGGCAGACTCCAATCAGAATGAAGGAGAAGAACAAAAGAAGGAAACTGAAGTTCCTGATAAGATTGCCCCCAAGAAGGAAGAATTTACGCAAGATGCAGCAAGGAAAAAGGGGAAGAGATCTCGCTTCAATGAGAAGGAATTCAGAAGAGACTGGAAAAGAGACAACTCCAGATATAATGACACTAGAAAAGCCAGTGAAGGTGACAATAAGATTGGGGAAACCATAGAGAAAAGAGGACCAAGAGCAGGATGCTTTATTTGTAGAGGTAATCATTATGCAAATGAATGCCCTAACAAAACTTCTGGTAATCAGCATGGCAATTCACTACCTACTCAAAAGGCCATGTTTCAGCATAGGAAGAACAACGCCATGGTGGTGGTCGAAACGGCAGGTGGGTGGAATTTTAGTATTGTTGATATATGCGCCCTACTTGAGTATGCTTACGAATCTTGATGATGAACGAATAAAAGTATGGTTGATCTCTTTATTAAATGAAGGGAGTCTGTTTAAATGATGGTATCATTTACGGTTGTTACTTCTAAATGATTTAGTTTTGATTAAATGTTGCATACGATTATGGAATAATGATAGTACAACTTGTGAGATGTTTTACCTTGTTATGAGCATATGACTGCAGATGTCATGTCATGGTGTGCAGGTATGAAGACTATTCCTCTAGACAGAGGAGAGACATCATTTGGGGAGGAACTTGGTGGAATTAGCGATGCGAATACCAAAGCCCGGAACATACACACACAAGCCTTAGAACCGAGTAAGCTAAGTCATTGTTTTTGGTTAAAGGTAAGTCATCCGTAGGCTTGTCTCGTATCATTAGGAGTCGTGTCTTCTTCTGAATGTGTAAACAAGTGATGCTTGCCAGTATAACCTTATAAATGATAAGTTCTGGTTAGAGGTGGATATGTGTATTTGTACATACGAATACGATATGTACAAGTACCCATAAGTACATTCATGTCGATACAAACGTATTAAGCAGATGGATATGCCATACGTATGTGTCGATATAAATGTATTTTTGGATACTTATACATGTAGTATATATACAGATATATGTACAAGTATACATACCCACGGCTAACGAGATAAATGAATTATATATTGTAATGATATCTTGCCTCTGAAGTTATACGAATACATATATATTAATTTACATGTTTAACGTATAATGTAAATGAATATATGTGTATTAGTATAAAGATAAGTACTTCAATATATTTAGTATTATATTAAAATATTAATATAATATAGTTTAAAATGTATATAATATTATTTAAATTGATAATTTAAATAATTATACATAAACTATATTATGTAAGTATTTTAATATAATAAACAAATATATTTAAATAAAAGATTTGTCAAAATCAAATGAAATAAAAGTTAAAACATTGTAAAGCACGAATACAAATCTGGGAAGAAATTAAAAAAACGCGGATTTCATAAAAATCACGAATTGATAAGAAAACGCGGATTTTTCTAATGTGTTCGTTGAAATATTAATCTTCAAATATGAGCCTGCATATATGCGCCATTTTTACTTTGAAAACTCTATTAAAATATTAAAGTTTTACCAAAACGAAATAAAGAAGAAAAACGCGAAAATACAGAAGGGAAAATGAAAAACACGCAGGTAACCGCGCGACTAGGGCCAGACGTCTGAAAATGGCCGAATCATCTCTTGCTTGGTGAATAAAATGAAATCTGTACGCCATTTGAGCAAGGAAGAAGTCAGAAATGAAACTTGGCATTTAACCTAACTGTAAAAACGCGCCAGTTGAGAGTTGTCACGTTTTTAACAGTCTGAAACAAATTCAAAATGAAATAAACTTCTTGCTGTCAATTTCTCCATATGCGTTTTGAATTATTCTCCTCTTGCTGTCAATAAACTGGTCGAATCATCTTCAATCTGATGACTAAGGGTTTAAAGAATCCGCCATCTATCATTTTGACCATTTCTGGGCACTTTGCTGTCAATGAACATGCCTTCTTAAGTGGAAAACTGTTTCAATTCGGCCCTATATAATGACGCCCTTTCACTCTTCTCAACTTACCTCTTGCTAAAAACGAGTTTCACCTTTTGAGAGCAATTTGAGTTTAGTGTTTTCATTTCATATCCATTCCATTGTATTGCCTGAGTTTTCCCATATTGCTGAGTTTGATAAGCACAGTAAATTATTTCCAGCATTTACCAGTCACAGTGAATTAAGTCATTTGAGTTTAAAGTGAGGTATTTGTATAGCTGAGTAGGGATTGAGTGGTGGAAGCACGTCTGTGAGAAGAAGTTATAGGAGTTCACTAAAGAGTGAAATTCTTTCATAAAAGAAGCCATATTTAGCTGAAACCTTGAAGCTTATTTGAAGGAGGATCTAGAAAAGCAAATTTGGAAGGAGAAGCTCTAGAATCAGGCATGAATCTTCCTAGTTTATAATTTTTATTGAAGTATTGTTTCCATTTTGATTTTGTGATGGCTGATTTCAATTAGTTCTAATAGAGAAGAACTGTTTTGATGAATAATTAAAACAAATCATTTAAGAAGAAAATGTGAAAAGGATTCAATGATTAGGGGAATTGTGAAAAAGGGAATATAGGAGTAAAAAGCTTAAGGGATTAGAATGTTTCTCTTGCTTTAGAACGAAATAATGAAAAAGATAAAAGAGAAGGATTTGTTTGCATTTTAAAATGGTTTTTGCATGTTGTGTATGATCTCTATATGTGGGAATACGTAAACATACTTATTAGCTACTAGGATCGAGATGATGGCAGAATCAAGTGAAGTCTTTTAGCTTAAGTTATAGGGATAACTGAGACAAGTTAAGTACTCCTAGGATAAAGAGTTCCTAGTTAGGAGGAATTGATACAAGACGCTTGAATACTGTTTTCATTTCTAGTAGGTTCGTATGATTGTAGGATGTCTGGGATGACGAATTCATCCATTGAAGGACAAAACCTATGCGTAGAGTAAGGAAGCCTTAAGTCAAATCGGCCCTGAGTAGTGTTTATGAAAGATGACCTTCATTCGAAGTACTGAATGAGAATACTTTGGCCAAAGTAGTGAAAGGTACGACATCCACCTAGATGTGAGATAGTTGAGACTACGCTGTCAGTTCATTGTGATCCGAGTACTAGATCGAGATTGTGAAATAGCAAGGTTCTAGTTGAGTAGGACACAACACTATGCTCAGTTGGTAATCGTTAAAGGATACCCTACCAATCTCTTCTTCGAAGGGAGGGCCGTTCATTGCAAAATGATCATGCGGGGGACCGCATTATAAGTCCGTGGTTGGCGGAAAAGCGCCCGAGTGATGTTTCTCCTCCACAGCGAACGACCGATGTACCAAGATTTGAAAGGACGGACTCCTGGACCTTCTTACTTCTATTTGTGCAAAAGCTTACGAGCTATGTATGTAACTGTATTACTTTTAACTCTGATTTATATTTGCAATGAAAATGAAATTCATGAGGAAACATATTGTAACTTGTACATGTTTATCAATAAAGAAAGGAAGAAATTTATTGTAATATCTTTGTTATATGTTACTTTTACATGTTTAAAGTGAAAATGGGAAAGTTTTTTAATTTACGCGGAATTGGGTCGTAACATGTGGTATCAGAGCTACCAGGTTCTGCACTGAAACCTATGAGCTCATTACGCAACAATGCGTAAACCTTATCAGAAGATAACGGTTGAAAAGTTCTTGTGCTGCAAAGACAAGAGAAAAGAACTTAAAGAGGTGAAAAGGAAAAATGAGATCCTTAGTAACTTAAGTAAACTAGAACGAGTTAAGAGTTAAACTCAAAAGAAACTCCTAAACCAACAAATGTCACCTAGAATTGCGGAAACATATGCAATTAGGTTAGGCAGAAAGGTTAGGATGAATAACCAGGTTATACCTTTATCCAACGAAATAGTTTTATAACTTCAAGGAATGAGATAACCTTTATAGTTGTAAACTACAGTTATAAAGAGTCAAAAACTTTTGGATTTGGTATAGAACAACTTTGAGTCTATGAGAATGAAACAAG
>VDFB02129345.1:0-23561 GCA_007258455.2 Sequoia sempervirens
AAAGTGTTGGGGGAAGTTAGGCCTCCCTTCCATGTTGACCCAATTTTTTATTTTTATTTTTTCTTCTTGTGCATTCTTCATATGGTTTGATATAGTAGGGGTTTGATAAAATTTCATTAATATGCTATTACTATGCTTATATATATATTCATGAGCAGCTCTGACCCTAAAATATTAGATCACCTTTGTGCCCTTTGTTTGTGTATCTTTCTCTCTTCTTTGCTTGATTTTTCCCTCATATGTGTGACAATGTCACTTTCACAATATCTTGATTTTTAGAAAATGCATTCATTGCCAACGAATATTTTCTTGAAAAACCTTGCAAACTTTTTCAAAGATCGCATTCTCAACTTAGACCCATAACAAAATGTGTTTCCTTCATCATGGGTTTGCAAAGAAAGAACTTGAACTTTCTTCTGAGGAGGGAGCAACCTTTTCCTATGGGAGAAGCCTCGACCTTCCCCTCATGAGGGGACATTTTATTCCTTTTGAATTCCTTGATGAAGTGAGAATCTTTCAAAAGGATTCCTTGATGATGAATTGATTTGAGAAAAAATGTCTCTTTTGCACTTTCAAACAGTGTGTCCCTTGAGTGGGCCCCTCTCCTTTTGAAGGGTTCCCAAGGGACCCCTTTGAAAGCCTTCCAACTTGCTGACTATTTGTGTGATTGTCTACTTTTTTTCCTATGTGGCTGTTTTTTTTTAGGACATGTTCTATCTACAGATTAACATGTTGCTTTGCAGGTGTGCCTATGAAGCCGCTTTCTAGTCTGACTCTACGGAGTCCCCTTTCATTAGGCTTCCTTCATGAGAGAGAACTTGGTGGATACATCCTTGCATGTATTCAAGCCTGTAAGGCACTTCATTAGGCTTCCTTCATGAGAGAGAACTTGGGGGATGCCTCCTTATAGGTCTATGGACTTGTAAGGAACTTACATTATTGGGCTTCCTTCATGAGAGATAACTTGGGGGTTGCCTTCTTGCAGGTCTATGAGCCTGTGAGACACTTTCATCCTACAGTATTTCCCCATCATTGGTCTAAGGGCCTTCGGTGTACTTTGTGCAACTTCATAGCTCTACGGGGCTATGGAGTCCTTTTGTTTGAGACTCCTTAGGAGAGAGTACCTATGGAGTCCTTTGTCTACCCTGTACTTTCGAGCTCACCAGATCGCAATTTGCTTCCTCAATGGTTTAGGTATACATTTCTAACCCTACTAGAACTCTTTGATCTACTTTACTGAATTCTCATCAATATTCACATTCGCTAAAGTGGGAAAAAATGTATAGGAGTGAATTTGCACCCCTTAATAAAATTCCCCTTTCACATACCCCCACCTTAGAAAATAAAATTCGAAAGCAAAATTCCACATCACCCATCTACCTTCCATCCACCTAGCATTTGTCTTATGCGTCATCGAGAGAATATTTTTCAATGACACACACACAACATGCACACGTCCATGTGACACACTATCATCCTTGATGGATTCATGCATCTGAAGTTGGAAAAGGAATTATACATCTGATTGGAGTTGAATTGTAATGTCCCTCTTCAACCAACCAACCCAAAAAATGACAGATTCTTCTCATCCCACCTTCAAAAACATTCTCCATTCATTCATTTCATCTTCTAGCAATCTTTTACACATTCACTTGATCTTCTTCACATTCTCTTAGCAATTCATTCACTTCTCCACACTCTCAAGCAACATTCAAGAACTTCATTGTGAGAATTGTAGCAACATTGATACTCCATCAACTCCAAATTTCAACTATGAGGCAGCCATAGAAGTTATAGGCTTGGAGTCTTGTGAGACCTCCCTTCATCGCTGTTGTGGTTGTGATGACTTTTCCAAGTCCATACATTGCATTCTCCCTCCATTGGCTATTGATATTTTGGGTGGATGTGGTAACACTTCACTCCTCTCCTTTGTGATTTGATAGAGTAGCATTTGTATTTTGTAGTGTTCAATGTAATTCTTTCAATATTCTTTATCATATTATTCTACTTCTTTTCTTTTTGGCTATCCGTGGAGATGGAAACACCAAAACATGGGTCTGAATAAGGTGGGCCCCTATACAACCCCAAAACATTTCCCCTCTTGCTTGCGTGTAGGTGACTGTGTGCATGGAGCTAGCTAGAAAATCAACACTTTTGTGAGATCATCTTCATCACTCTAACTTTCATCTACTTGCTTTATCATCCACACATTTATTTCTTATACTTTCTCATTCTATTTTCCTGTCAAAATCTACTAGCTAGGTTGTTAGTAAGTTCTTAGGTAGGTTTTACTATACTTCATGTTTTTTAGTCATACAGACGTTGGCATGCCTGAGAGACATCAGCGTACCGCGCTATCATCCTAGAACCACACTACCATCCTTAGACAAAGAGCTATCTAAGGTGCAGTATTGAATCCAAAAACCAACTTTCCTAGCATAAACCTAAAGCTCAAGTCTATAGAGTGATATAAGTACTACATAGTGCTCTTCATTCATGATCCTCATCCTAAAACATCACTTTAGAGTGAGGTAAGTTAAGGAATCCCTCTACTCTTGGCTCTCTATGACCTGGGGCCTTGACATGGTTGGTCCCCCTCTCTTACAACTTCCTATAGAAG
This sequence comes from Sequoia sempervirens, assembly GCA_007258455.2. Lineage (NCBI taxonomy): Eukaryota > Viridiplantae > Streptophyta > Pinopsida > Cupressales > Cupressaceae > Sequoia > Sequoia sempervirens. Next base: position 2,621 of record VDFB02129345.1, read on the forward strand.
ATTGTTAATCCATGAAAATTTCATATGTCTCTAATGTCTAATGGTGTAGGCCATTAGACAATTTCTCTTTATTTGGACCCATCTTCTATCCTTCCATATAAATGACAAAAACCAAATATACTAATTTTTTCCTTGTGAATCTACATTTATTTATGTTTATTGACAACTTCTCTTCTCTCAAACTCTTCAATACTTGCCTAATGTGATCCAAATTTTCTTCCTTAGTCCCACTAAAAATCAAAATACCATCTAAGTAAACAATAACAAACTTACCAAAATAAATAAATACCTAATTCATAAGTCTCATGAATGTGTTTGGTGTGTTAACCCAGAAGGCATGACTAACCACTCATAAAGGACCTCACTTGACATGAATGCAATCTTCCATTCATATTCTTCTTTGATATTGATCTAGGGATATTTATTTTTTAGGTCAATCTTTGTGAAGTATTTTACACCACTAAAACAATCCATAATGTCATCCATCCTTGGCAATGGGAATCAATACTTGATAGTGATCTAGTTGATAGCTCTTGAATTTTTTCACATCCTCCATTCTCCATCTTTCTTCAGTGCTAAAATTGTTGGTACCACACATGGGCTTAAAATTTCTCTAGTCAATTATCTTTTTAGCAACTCATGCACATGTTTGTTTAAATTTTCATTTTCTATTGGTTTCATCCTATGCCTCACTTTGTTCAAAAAAATGGGCCTAGTATTAGATCCAGCTGATGATTGATACTCTAGATTGGTGGCAATATTTCTAGTACATTCTTTGACACAATATCTTGATAGTCCAATAATTCAATGACTTCCTTTTGTGGTGGTTTCTATGTTGCGCCTTTTTGGAATCAAGGAAAAACACATATTCTCATATCTCAGGCCATCCAAAAAAACTCTTCCATCAACTAAAAAATTCTAGCATTATCGCACACTTCACATTTTCTCTCTTCTTTTAAAGGTATAAGGATATGTCTTTTTCTATTTTAGGTCATAGTGTAAGTATTCTTTCTCCCATCATGAATCACTTTTCTATCATACTTCCATGGTCTTCCCAACAATAGATGACATGCATTTAGTGGCATAATATCACACAATGCTTCATCATTATATGATCCTATATGAACTTTCACCAACATTGCTCACTTAATAGTATCTTATATTCATCTTGAATCCATGAGATCCTATATGGGTTTGGATTTTTTTATCCTTTTCAACTTTAAGTTATTTTTCATTTCCTTGAAAATCAAATTGTTTGTACTAAACCCCTATCAATGATAAATTTACAACACTTACCTATTGATTTACAATTTATTTTGAACAAACTCTTCCTTTGCATTGATTCCTTGGGTATGTTTGTTTGTAACAAAGATCTCCCCATTACCAATGATTCACCCTTCTCAAGTTTCCTATTGAACTTGGTGATCCAGTAGGTTCTTCCTCTACATACACTACCCTTCCATTATTCTTCTCCCTTTTTCTTGCACTCCCTTAGCAACAATCAAATGCTCAGTGTCCTCCACATTTGAAATCTAGTTCCTTTGAATGGCCTCTTATCAAATCCTTTATCACTCCTTTGATATCTTTCATTGTGGTAAATATTGTTGCTTCCTCTATAATTGTGGTAGAAATTCATGCCATTCCTACCTAGAAAATTATCACCTCTTTCATTATTGTGGTATGGACTTTTTTCCTTATTATGTCTCATATGTGACATTCATTGTTTTGTGATCTACCTCTTTCGAATCTTCCTCCTCTACCTCTATGCTTGTGTTCAAATATTTTATTAAAATTTTCCTCAACTTTCAGCACAAACTAGAATGCTTCTTCAATTGTTGCCATCCTCACCAGGCTCAACTCTTCTTGGTTACTTGTCCTTAGTCCATTGATGTATTTTGCAACTTTCTCCTTGCTAGCTTCACTATGTCTAGTTTTGATAATCATCTTATGAAATTCTTTAATTTACTCCTTCACCAAATTTTCCTTTTTCCTTAGGTTTTTCAATCTCTTTAGTAGTTCAAGCTCATAATCAACTAGTATGAATTGATTCTTCAACTTTGTCACCATCCTATCCCACTTTATGATTCTTTCTTTTTCCCTCTTACTTTGATCTAACTAAACTTCGTTCCGCCAAATAGCAACACATCCTTTCAACTTGGATTTTGCAAACCTCACTCTTTTCGAATCTTCAATTTCTTCATACTCAAAAGTATTATTCCATATCATTTATACAATCAATCAATTCCTCAAGATTCAATTATCTAGCATAGTTAAATATCTCAATTTTAAGTCTTACAATCTTTGAAATAGATTTCAACATTTTTATTTGGTCTTATTCTTCTTCCTTTAGGGTTTCCTCATTCAAATATGTAGCTTGAGCTCTCAATTTCTCATCATCACTCTCATCCTCATGTCTAGGTTTTAGACCTATTTTCTTATCTCTTCTACAACATCAAATCAAATCTTCATTATCCTCATTATGTCTAGCATTTCTTCCATTCTTCTAGCAACATTGGCCATACCAAGAAAATTCTCCTATGAGACATCTTTCCTTGGATCTAGTGCAACTACCTCAGGTTAGTGATCTAGCTACAAGGTTGAAACTATCTCATAATTGGCACTCTATTGAAAACACTTGTAGGCTACCTAAAATTGATGATCTATTCACCCTTGGATCTATTGGAATACCCTCACAATGGACCAAAAACTCACTCTAATACCACTTGATGCAATCACAAATCAAGGGTATAGAGGGAGGATTTTCCAACCATGCACCTCGAGTTAACATAGTGGAAATTTCATAAAACAAAAATGCAACTTCTTATTGATTCAAAATCACAAAATGATTACAACACTCATTAGCTCGATACATGCAAATTATAGTTTGGCTCATAGGCTACCACAAGCTTATTACAAGTTTACATGCAAGATATGACAATAAATCTTACTATCCTCCACACTAACTAACTACTATCAAGACTTGAATAACTAGCTTCCTAGCTACTTCCAAATGAATCCAATAGATGTTTATATATTAGTTCCAATCTTTAGGAATGGTCTGCATCAGCCAAAAGGTGTCCCAAAATTTTATGTCTTGCAAGATGTGTAGGTCAGCCAAAGCACATTGATGAAGCATTGGATGATGACGAAACTCAATGTAGTTCCAATTGAGAATGCCCCTTGTCCCATACTAGCTTTAGATATGTTGGGTTGAACACTGCAAGGCATGGAAAGGTTCCACAAGCTTCACTTGATGAATTGTATGTTGATTGTTTTGAGTTGTGATCTTCTAACAATGATAACATTTTGCACATTGATCCAAAGCTCCTAAGATCTCAATGTGATGCTTTTGAGTTATTGTAGAATTCTAGTTTTATGTTGTAAGCCACAATGAGATTTTATGGTGACATGTGATAGGTTGCTTTGGGATGCTGTTGCATCACCTCTTATATCTCAATCTTCTTTTCCTTATATGGTCTCTTAATGCCTTTTCATGATACCTTTTTCTTTAGATCCCTTCATAACCACTCTTAGTTATCCTCTTTCCATGGATTTTCCTTTTTATTTATAATATGTATCCTTATTATAGCTTATTTAGGCATGTCAAGGTGTGTTTAAGGTTATTTAAAAGCTATATAAATCAAATGTGGATCCAAAAATAATTTGTAGAGGTTGTGTGATGCCAAAAAACCTCATATATCCTTATACTAAGTGTTTAATGCTCATATGTGATACCATAAGACCCTTAGTGTAATGTGATATTGTACAATCTCCTTTTGTATATTTATATTATGTGGATCTCTTCTTGTATAATACCACAAACCCCTTGTGAAATAGGGTGATCTTATTTAAGGTTGTATAATGTCATTTGTGGTATAGCTAGTACCTACCAACAAAGCATACAAAGTAGATGTGGATTGTGAGAATCAAGTTCTATAACATCATTTTAAATAGAGAAAGTTTGGTGTTCAAATCCCACAGACATCACAAGAAGGGTCTTGCATGCTTTCATAATTTAAACTATAGCAAGTGAAAAGGGAAGATAATCATTATAGAAGTCGTTCACAACCTCGGGCATGGTGTCCCCCTCTATCATGTCAAATTCAAGAACCTCCTCCATTATAAGCAACAAAAGGAGCTCTTCATCACTACTAAGTGCATGAATGCTATCCAATTTATTTATTGCAAAAGGAAAATTTGACTATGGGAATATCTTGCCTTGAAGATCTATTCCCAAGGGTGTTATGGTTTGCAATGTGGAGTTACATATGGGAAATCATGGTTCCTTTGTCAAGGCTTGTAGAGATCGTGCCATTTCTATTAATCAAAACCCTAATTATTGCACTTCTAGGGTAAAGCTATCACTGGTCAAGTTGTTGGTGGTGGAAGGATAGGAAATCCAATGCTCAAAGTTGATAATTCATATCACAAATTTAGGCTCAAAAGAATATGTTGTCCCAAGGTTTGACGTGTGGCAATGAACCTTATTGAGAATCCTCATGGTGGTGGTAACCATCAACATATTGTGTATGCCATAATTGTGCATCATGATTCTCCCTCATCATATCTTCTAGAAGAGTTGGCCATCTATGTGGACAAGCTCCAGCAATAGCTGTGAACTCAAAGGAGAAAGCTAACTCATAGACAAAAAGCACCTATGTATGTAACATGATATCGTACCCCCCATACCCCATGCCATGTTGTGGACAAAAGGCACCAATGAAAAGAGTTGATGGACAACTAGCCATGTGTCGTCAGGTGGTGTCACTGCAAAAGGACGGTGACTTGGAGGGAAAGTCAAAAAGATAGACAAAACACACCTAACATCACCATTTTCCACATTTGCATTTTCCAATTTGGTTGGTGGGAAGGGAGGAGGTGTGGGTGAGGAAAATGGAGTTACAAGTGGCCGAACCACATTTTCATTTTGTATTTTGCTGGCTGGGGAGGGATGCAAGGCTGAGGAAAATGGAGTTGTAGGTGGCCGAACCAACAAAAACCCATGAAATGCATTCGACACCTGCAACGCCAATAGATATGTATCTACCATTTTATATGCCATTTTCCATTTTATAGGGATTGTGAAGCATGATTGTTAAATGGGTTTCTGTGAAGCAATGAACTACACAGCTATTAAATGGGTTTTCTGTGAAATAAAAATGAAATGTTTTGTTTGCATGTAGGGTTTTCAACATAGCTGTTTATGATTTTTTTTATGAGGGTTTTGAAATTTGACTATGAAGAAATAAAGGGGTTTTCATTTCAAATGCAAAGGTTTTTTGTGTGTTTTGTGGGTTTTTGTGTTGGCGTTTAAATTTTTTCTTTTGGGTGTTTGTTGTGAAGATTGGTTTTCATTGATGGGAAGATTAGTGGAATTAAACATGTGGATTTTTGTGTTGTGAAGATGGGTTTTCAAAAAACATTATGTGGGTTTCAGATTTGAAAAAACATTATGAGTCGATAGGTTTTCAAAATCAGAATTTGGAATGGAGAGAAAGCCCAAAACTATACACACGAACAAAATCTTTTATTTTCCCATTGACATTATCATTTTGAACAACTCTTTGCTACAACCAAAATGGAATTTAACTTTCTTCATCTAATTGGAACAAATAAAGTGCTCGCATTATTTGTAGTGTTGGAAAACACACTGTTTCCTCTCAATTTAAATGTAAAGGGTTGTCTCACAATGGGTTGCTTGCTTGTTAACATGTACGGTTTTGCAACATGGAATGTTACAAAATAGTATGAATTTCATCAAAATCACACCTTCCATTTTTGTGTTTATATTTTGGATGATTGAAAAGAAAAGTGCACAAAATAATTGTAATTGGGAAAACACAATGTTGGGTTTTAGTTATTTGAATCTCCTTATTTAAATGTAAAGGGTTGTCTCATGGTGGGTTGCTTGATTCTTAACACGTATGGTTTTGCAACATGGAATGTTACGAAATAGTATGAATTTCTTCAAAATCACACCTTCCATCATTGTGTTTAAATAAAATGTTTGCATTATTTGCAGTGTTGGAAAACACATTGTCTTGCTTCCTAACACCTATGTTTTTGCAACATGAAATGTTCTTGTAGACACCTAAAATGGTGAGAATCTAATTAATTAAATCAAACATTTAGTTAATTAATCTTAAATTCATCTACTTAGTAAATAAATAGAAATATTTATTTATATTAAGTTCATTATTAATTCTTCTATTTTATCATATTATTTATCTCTTAATTAAATAAACAAAATTAAAAAACTTTGTTTTATTTAATTATTATCATTTTATCATATTATTTCCCTCTTAATTAAATAAACAAAATTAAATACTTTGTTTTATTTAATTATTATCATTATTATTTCTTCTATACTTTATCCATTAATTCTATCTTAAATTAAAACACAACTTCAATAATTTGTGTTATTTAATTACCTCATCACATTTCTTCTTAATTAAATAAAGATATCCTAAAATCTTTAATTTAATTATCATATTCTTTTATTTTAATTTAATAAACAACTTCTATAGTTTGTTTTATTAAATTATTTATTCTTCTTTTGCTAAATTTAAATAAAACAAAATATTTAAATTAATGCAAAAATCATATTCCTCTATTCACTCACAAATAAAATTAGATTTTTAAATCTAATTAATTCAACTGTCATTCACGGGAAGAGCTTCGGGGACAAACCTACAGGAAATCCTCTCAATCTTCTTTCCTCTCATCTTGCCTGGTGTTTTCATGGGGAGGAACAATCCTCCATGATCAGCTCCACCTTCTCATCTCATACCATTCAATTCTCTAGATTGAATCTCAACCTCTGTTGTGTTGCCCCTTCACAAATGAGTGTGTGAAATCTATAAATACAGGCTTCTGGCTACAGGAAAAGGATCCTAACTTGTGCAATCTTACTCTGCAGGTTTTCCAGGCATTCAAGCATTCAAGCAATCAAGCAAATAGAAGCATTCATCCATCATTCATCAAGCAATTTTAATTCATCAATCATGGCTATTTACAGTAGTTTCTTTCTCATAAGTTTTGTTGTAGAATCATCTTAGTTGCATTTAGAAAATCATAATATAGTAGATTTGCATATTTAAATCATATAGAAATAGAATTAGTTTGAATTCTCATTCTCTAACTGTCATTTCAACAATCTATTAGCTTCTAAAATCTGAGAGAAAAGTAGATTAGAGAGATCTTTAGAGTTAGAGAGCAATAGGACAACTTCAAAGGTTCTTGCATTTAAATTGATTTAAAATCTCTTGAATCTTAGATACAATGTCTTATTTAGAAGTGTAGATGCATATTAATTTGTTTACATCATTCTTACACTTCCATTTTGGCACCCACCGTGGGGCCTAACCCCATATTCTGCAAAATTTTTGTGAAAAGTGTCTTACAGGTATCGGCGTGTTTGTTTTCATGGAACCGTGGTTTTTTGTAGCGTGTCGGCTGGATTCTGTAGCGCATTGGAAGAAAATTATAGCACATCGGTCGTCTGTTTTAGCATGCCGCTCAACTTTTTTAGCGCGTCGTGCAACTGTTTTAGCACACCGCGCAACTATTTTAGTGCGCCGATCCACTATTTTAGCACCTCAAATCTTTGTTCTTTAAATATTTTCTTTTATCTGGATCTGATGCATCCGCAGCCAGATTTTGTTCTTTAATCTCTTTTTGGTTAAAATTTATCAATCCTAGGACAGAAAATGGGTTAAAATCTATCAATCCTAGGATAGCAAACGGATAAAAATTGATCAATCCTAGAATAGAAAATTCATTATTACTTGTGGGATTAAAATTGAACATCATGCTTTTTATGGAGCAATATCTCCACATAGATTAGATAATTTGTCTTTTGGGTTTTAAAAAGTGAACAACTTCTTTGCTGTTATTGGGTGATAGGTTTATGCTCTCCCCTTGATTGGGTGCATCAGAATACCAGACTCACTTTTACTTTGCGCATTTTCAAGCTTTCATGAAAACCTTTAGACAGGCCTGCTGTAGTGGGAAAAAGTCCTCACCCTATGGGAATGACCTGAGTGGGGACAGCCAAAAGCCATGGCATTCCAACCCACTTAAAAATTTATGTGAATTTGGGGAAACCCTCTTTCAATGGAAGTGTGCAGGATAACCATCCCCAAAATATTTGTTCTAAAGATTGGGAGGTCTCTCGAGGGAGTTTATCCATTTGTAGCTCTGAACAAAAACCCTATCTAAGAACCTAGAAATAGAAGCACGCTTGTCAGTTCCTGAACATTGTAATACTCGGCGGTGCAGGGGCGGGGAAGAATCTACCCTAAAGCACTCACCATATAATTGCCAAGGATTGTTTGCTCAGGGGATCTGGTATCCACTTTCATCACTTTGAGTACACACCTGGAAAAGACAAAAACACAAGTGCCCTCTAGGGGGTGACATGGCTATGTGAGTCGACACAATTCCAAGCTGTGGGCCGTTCGAGTATATAACGATGACCTTTTGTCTCTAGGAGTGAGTCTGTTTGAATTGTCTTATTTTGTTATCAAAGCCAAAGTGAAAATCAAGAAGAATCATGTTTGGTTCTTAGAACATACACTATTTGTTTAGATTCTACGATTTTAATCAACTATTCTATTCTTGCTTGTTGTGTTTTCCTTCATTTAATTCAAATAAGATCATCACAAAAATATTCAAATCAAACACTTTTGAAATCCTCATGATTCAAGATTGGGTATCCACCAAATTTGTCAAGATGTCTCTTATCAAACAAATTAGAAAGCCAAAGAAAACACTTACAAATAATTCTTGAGAAAGCAACAATTTTTATATCAAAGTAGAAAAGTTCTACTCCAACATAGGACCTTTATTCATAGATATCACGATTTCTCTAGAGGTTATATGGACGACTATGTTGTAGCTCCCTTAGATTCACAATAATTTTATCAAAGAAGGGCTCTTAGACAACACCACAATCATAGTCAACAAATTCATCCAAAATACGATACAAGACCAAGTGAATTTCATAGAGTTGGCACCCCAAAAACATTATGTAGTGCACCATGTCTCTATTATAGCACGTTAGAACTCTATTTTAGCACATTGTCTCTCTGTTTTGGCGTGTAGTGCAACTGTTTTAGCACATCGTGGCTCTGTTTTAGCATGTCATGGCTTTGTTTTAGCATGTCACATCTCTATTTTAGCGCGTCGCAACTCTGTTTTAGCACGTCATGGCTCTATTTTAGCGCATCACAACTCTATTTTAGCGCATCGAGGCTCTATTTTAGTGCTTTGCATCTCTGTTTTACTGCGTCATGTCTCTATTTTAGCGCATCGTGGCTCTATTTTAGCATGTCATGGCTTTGTTTTAGTGCTCTCGAAGGTCAGAAAAACAAAGATTTAATAAGATAGTTTGTTAGTTGGCCCACATCGAAAACAAGATTGTATCGGTCCAAAAACATTTTTTTCCATAGTCCAAAACACTTGAATCATACAAAAGAAAGAGAAAACTTTACTATTACGCCTAGGTTTTGAAACATCTTGCAAAGTGTCCTTATCAATCATCACTAAATCTAAGATTTTTGTGTCAAAATTTCCCTATCAAGGATTTTATCATCCTTCCATCACGAAACTAGACACAATTAAATCATATTTTAAATCAAAAACTTTGACACTTATCCAATCAAAAATTCAAGATCAAAGTCTAGAGTAAAAAGTTTGTATGCCTATTTTCACACAATCAACATATCAAAAACAACAAGAAGAAGAAAATGAAAGAATAGCAGCCATGGCTGAAGAAAACCCTTAGGGATGATATAGCAACACTGATCCTCTCACTAATTCACAAGAGAAAGAAATAACTGCAGAAGAAATCAAGAAAATTCAACAAGACCCTCATTTCCATAAATTTATGGAAAATATGTTAGAGCAAGATATGGAAAAGTATCTTCTGTTATTAGCTGACAAAGGTGCTAAGCTTCCTAAAGACTTTGATGTCAATCAACTCAAGGAAATGACCACACCTAAGCCAACTAGTATAAAAAATCCAAATCAAGTAGATGCTTTGACAAGACAAATCCAACAATTACAACTGCAATTCCAAAACATCCAACAAGGGCCAACAAAAAGATATTCCTTATAGGATATTTGCCCTTATCCATTTGACCAAAGCATTAACATGGTACCATTTCCACGGTATTGTGAATATCTGACATACAACAAATACAATGGAAGAACCGATCCAATAGATCACATACGAGAATTTAGAACCATGAGCATAGAGTTCGCACACAAGGACTCTTACTTGCTACGATTGTTTCTAAGAAGCTTAGGAAACACTTGCATGGAGTGGTTCTCTAAAATGGAACCCAGGATCCAATCTTTTGAAGAATTGATCAATAGGTTCATAACACAATTCTCATTCAACATCCAACATGGGGTGACCCTAAAAGAACTCTACAACACCAAACAAGCAAAGGGCAAAAAGTTTCTTTCCTTTCTCCAACGATGGAGAAGGCTATGTGCTAAATACCCTAGATCTATTCCTAAAGAGGAGAAGATAGAGATGTTCATTGATAACCTAGTGGATGACATGAATTACAGATTGGACTTGCAATGTCCATCTACATTTGAACAAGTTATTGAAAAGGGGCTCAAAATTGAAGAGGCTCTAATCAAAAGAGGAACAATCAAACACTTCATTGAAGGTTCAAACAATAGCAATTCCCCTAACAACAATAGTGAAAAGCCAAGATTTTAGCAAAAGAATAAAAATACCGATACCATTATCAATACACACATATCCAAACCAGTATTCACCTTGATGCCAAAAACTACAAACAAAAAAAACAATGGTCTTAATGTCAGACAAAGTAGTGATCAAGGAAATAATCAAAACAATGGAGAAACAAAAACCCAATCATTCCAATGACCATCCAATAAACGAAAATTCATGTCATTAGGGAAATCATTGGAATCAGTCCTCAAAGAAATTTTAGATGAAAAAATTATTCAAGTACAAGAGGCTAGAAATTGGGACCCTCAAGTCAAACCATCATGGTGGAATGACTCACATTACTATCACTACCATCAAAATAAAGGCCACATGACTGAAAATTTTTGGCAGTTAAAACATGTGGTACAAGACCTTATAGATCAAAAGAAAGTATTTGTAGAGGGGCACCAAACAAACAAAGATCATACAACATGTATTTAAAAATCCTCTACCCAATTATCAGAAGGAAGAATCCTCTTCCACAAACATCAAAGGTAAGAATGTTGGTTATGTTTATGACACAACGATCCTTTGTCTTTTTGCTTCCAAGGAGGATGAGGAGTTATGCAATCAAATAAATTGAAACAATGACATTACACCTACTAATTTGGTACAACATATGGACAAATCTAAAAACCAAATTAATGTAATCACACTCAAAGGGAAACAAGAGCACCAACCGGTTAATGCCACAACAAGGGCACAATCCAAAGTTATATTGAAAGGAGCATCATTATCATCCCGATCTGTAGATCCTCCCTCCAATCAATATAATCTCATCGATCAATTACAGATCCGTTCAGATCATTCCATTCCATTCCATTTGATGTATCACTCACCCATCCACATAATTCCACCCTTCACATTGAAGTCCTCATCCATAAACACCGTGTAAAGCGTGTCCTGATAGATGGAGGGGCTGGTTTAAATATTTGTACCTTAAAGCTGATTCATGCACTAGGATACTCAGATGAAGCCATTGATACAAGAAGAAAAATCACAATCAAAGCATATGATGAGGAAGAAAGATCCTTTAAAGGATTGATCATATTACCCATTCAAGTGGGACCTATTGTCCAAAATGTGGTTTGTCAAGTCTTAGATAGGGAATTGAAATACAACATACTATTGGGACGTCCTTGGATCCATGATATGCAAGTAGTACCTTCCACCTATCATCAATGCCTAAAATTTCCTGTCAATGGATAGGAGGTAACAAACACAGCAGACTATAATGACACCCAAGCTTGTCATACATTGAAATCATCTCAGGATACAATAATACCTCACAATAGAGAAGTTAGCACATCAGATTTAGCTAATGGTGAGAAACAGCAAAGCTTTATATCAAAGTGGCTTCCAAAACAACAAAAATCACAAGAGATCAAGATGGCACAATCTAACCCTTCAAATGTTGAACAATTGGCTTCACTCTCACACCAATTCACCAACAAATTATAGATAAGTGACAAAGGAATAAGTGAATATGGTTTCGGACACTCTTTCAATCTATCACAGATGTTACCCTCCTTACAAACATATGGATAGCCATCTACAACCACCCAAAAATCAGCACAATCTACAATGGCATTAGATGGTAGATTTGTAAAAGCTGGAAACTTAGATGAAGAATCAGAAGATAAGGCCGTACTAAATTGGCTTTATAGGGATGAGGAAGCTTCCACTTCCATGAGTAATATCATAGAAACAAATCAATATGGAAAGGGAAAAACTATTCTGGAGAAGATGGGATATTTAGGACAGGGACCTCTTTGGTTAAGGAAACAAGGCATAACAGAACCAATCTAGCCACTCACGCTCCAACATAAGGATAAAATCGGACTAGGATATACAGTAGAACAAGGACCTCATGAATGAGGGGAACAAAGTGTAACATAACCAATCCAAGTTCTCACAATTTAGCAAAATGGCAGAACTAGACTAGGATACATAGAAGAAGCTAGAGCACAACTCACCAATAAAACTATGGAGTGTATTCTTCAAATGAGAGATAACTCCAAAATAGATTCAAATGAATATGAGTGGGAAAACTTATCAGATGTTTCCTATGAAGATATCCAGATTGATGTTATCAAAAAATATACCACCAAACATGAGGATGGTCAAAGCTCGAGTTCTAATCCTATTGTCTTTGAAACACAAAATTTTGATGACTCAAGTGAAGATGAACAGACATCGAGTGAGATAAATGATGTGGAAGAAAATACCTTCATAGGCCTCGACATAACCACTAACAACTTGGATGACATTTCTGTCCGAACTTTCACAATCACTGACCTCAACCCATCTAATGATTCATTGCCTTTACTGCATCCCAAGCTTATCGAGTGGGAACCCCAACACCCCATCAATCTCCCTGTTTTTGATAATGACTCCGCTATTATTAACTACCTTTGCTATGAAGAATCTGATACTTGTTCTACTAATACTTCTTTTAATGATGCTTTTAGGCAGGAGGGTGCCAAGCCTTTCAGTTACAAAAGTATGGAAATAAATAATGGATCTAATGGTGAAAACCATTCCATGGTAGTATTTGATCCTAAAATAGTAAAAACAAAGAACACATCCAATGGTGAAAACCTCATTGAGGCACCAAAGGATGGAAGGCTTGACATCCTCCCACAACATTACCATGAAAGATCATCAGTGTTGGTAGAACCCACACAGTCTATTGATATTGGCACAGTAGAGAAAGTAAGAATACTACACCTAGCAGCATCCATGATAGATACAGAAAATCCAAATTTTATCAATTTCTTTGAAGAACAATGCATCAATTTTGCTTGGTCATACTCTGACATGCCAGGCTTAGACACAGATCTTATTATGCATCACTTATCTTTACCAGCTAGCACTAAACCAGTAAAACAAAAACTGAGAAAGATGCATCCACATGTTGCATTATTGGTAAAAAATGATTTAAAGAAACTACTAGATGTTGGATTTATCAGATCTATTGATTATGCTGAATGGATATCCAACATTGTACCTATTTCAAAACTATATCACACCATCAGAATATGTAAAGATTTTTGGGATTTAAATAGAGCATGTCCAAAGGATGATTTTCCTTTGCCAAACATAGACATGATTGTAGATTTAACAGCTGGCCATCAAATTCTATCACTCATGGATGGATTTTTAGGATACAATCAAATCAAAATAGCTCCTAAAGACCAAGAAAAGATAGCATTTACATGTCCATGGGGCACCTTTTGCTGGAACATCATGCCTTTTGGGTTAAAGAATGTAGGAGCTACATACCAGCGAGCTATGACAACAATCTTCCATGACATGATGCACACCTTCATGGAAGACTATGTGGACGATATCTTAGCCAAATCTCACACCAGGGAAGGACATCTAGAGATACTTGCCAAAATATTTGACAAGTTGGAGAAATTTAAAGTCAGATTAAATCCTAAGAAATGTGCCTTTGGCGTAACATCAACAAAACTCCTTGGATACATAGTTTTTACAAAAGGAATTGAAGTAGATCCAGCAAAAGTTAAAGCCATTGTGGAAATGCCACCTCCTAAGAATATCAGTACATTAAGATCTCTACAAGGTCAACTACAGTCCATCAGAAGATTCATCTCTCAACTAGTAGATCGGTGTCATCCATTCAACCATCTTTTGCATAAAAATGTGTCTTTTAAATGGGATGAACAGTGTGAGAATACTTTCAATCAAATCAAGCATTATTTAATGACACCACCAATCTTGGTGCCACCCAGTGAAGACAAGCCATTGTTGCTATATATTGCCACAATAGATATTTCTTTAGGAGCCTTGATGGCACAAGAGGATAGAGAAGGGAAGGAACATGCAATATACTATATTAGCATGACACTCAATGGACATGAAGTAAATTACACCTTCATTGAAAAATCATGCTTAGCAGTAGTATTTGCAACACAAAAATTGTGACACTATATGCTCACTCACATTGTCAAGCTCGTTGCAAAAATTCATCCCCTCAAGTATTTACTGAGCAAAGCAGCTTTAATAGGAAGGTTGGCAAAGTGGGTCATGCTCCTCAGTGAGTTTGACATTCAGTATGTTGAAAGGCGAGGTATCAAAGGACAAGTCATTGCCGACCAATTAGCAGAAGCTCCATTGTCAGACGGTCATCCTATGACCATGGAATTTCTTGATGCGGATATCCTCAATGTTACAACACAACCATGGCAACTCTACTTTGATGGATCCTACACACAACATGGATCAGGGGCAGGAATTTTATTTGTCACACCTCTTGGGCACACAATTCCATGATCTTATAGGCTTACCTTTCGTTGCACTAACAATGTGGCAGAATATGAAGCTTTAATCCTTGGAATTAAAGTGGCTATTGACTGGAGAATCACAGAACTACAGGTGTATGGATACTCTCAGTTAATCATCTATCAAGTCAACAATGATTACCAAACTAAGGATGACACATTGATTTTATACAAGAGAATGGTAGATGATCTAAGGAAATACTTCATAGATATCAAATTTGATTAGATACCAAGATCAGAGAATAAAGCAGCAGATGCCATGGCCACAATAGCATCTCTTCTACAAATGCCTGAAACACAAGATCGTTATCGATTTATTGTGGAACAAGTGTCAAATCTTGCATATGCAAATCCCAAATCCCAAACCATAAGCCTTTTGGATAGTGCCCAATCTTCCATTTATGAAGACATTTATACTTATCTGAAAGATAATATCTTATCACCAGATCTTTCTCGCAACCAAAAGTGCAACTTCATACGCCAATCCGCCAAACATACCATTATTGCAAACACTCTTTACCGTCGAGGCCTAGATGGTACTCTTTTGCGTTGTTTAGAACATAACGAATCTGCTTCTGCTTTACATGAGGTCCATGAAGGAATTTGTGGTACACATTCAAGTGGATTATCTTTAGCCAAGAAACCCCTTTGTTTGGGGTATTACTGGCCACACATGGAGCAAGAATCTTATAAGTTTGTCAAGAGATGTCAAAAATTTCAGATTCATGGCAATCTTATACATGCACTAGCACATGAGCTCCATCCATTCACAACTACATGGCCTTTCTGTCAGTGGGGATTGGACTTGGTAGGGAAAATTAACCCATCTTCATCTAATGGACATAAGTTCATTATCACCGCAACAGAATATTTTACAAAATGGGTGGAGGAAGTTCCCTTAACCACAATCACTAGGAAGCAAATATCATCTTTTATACTTAATTATCTCATTTGTAGATATGGGATACCCCAGTCAATCATCACAGATAATGGCATGCCTTTCAAGAACCAAGATGTCCAAGAGTTGTGTGAAAAGTTCCACATCCAACATCGCTTTTCAACCCCTTATTACCCTCAAGGTAATGGACAGGAAAAAGCTTCAAACAAAACAATGCTAAAGATTCTCAAGAAGACTATAAATGAGGTAGGCCGTGATTGGCACATTCAGCTTAACCCTGCTCTTGGAGCATAGGACTAGCATCGAGAACGCAATAGGAGCTACACCATATGCTCTTGATACATGGATCGAGGAGGCAATATTACCCTGCTCCAGTGAAATTCCATCCCCGCTGAGTTTCACTAAAGAGGGACTCATTTCGAATGAGTTACCGGGGATCTCTAGACTTCAAGAGTGAGAGCTACTTGATGAACATAGGCAACAATTTTGTCAATCATTTGACAACCTATCAACAAAAAAAGTATACAGGAACTATAATCATAGGGTTAAGCCTAGAGTCTTCCAAATCCCGAAGACTTGGTCCTACGGGGAAAACCCTAGAGAAATCAAGCGGAGACAAAAAGAAAGAAGGGAAAGTTTGAACCCTAATTGGATAGGGCCTTATGTCATTATATCAGTCCATGGATCATGAGCATATTACATCTACACTAGAAAGGAGATATGTTGGAGGCCATGGAACCGTCCATCTCGAGGGTGACTCTATACTTGAGGATACCTAGTGCATGGTCCAATAAGGTTAATGTAATGAAAACCTAGAAAACAGGTGTCATGATGAAAAATAAAATAAAATAAAATAAAAATAGAAATAAAATAAAAAATAAAAAAATAAAATAAAAATAAAAATACACAAAAAGGACACAATAAAAACAAGTGGTGAAAACTTGGCAAACAGGCGCTACTTGTGATTTTCACCAGCTCTTCTATCTATTGGGTACAGTTTTTTTACAATTTTTTTCTTTCATATCATTTCCATCTATCATTTCTATTATTATCACTATCCATATCATAGGAAGGATATCATGTCTTACCCTAGCTTGGGGGCAATGTCCTAGATTTATTTGGTACAATGGACTTTCAGCTTAAATAGGGAGACAATCAAACATGACAACATCGAGTGGCGATACTTGAAAAGCAACCAAAAAAAAAAAACAACAAAAAATTTGTCAAAATCCAAAAAAATCAAAAAATCGATCAAAAATCAAAAGAAAATCAAAAAATTAGAAAATCCATGCAAAACATTTGAAAATTGCAAAACACAAAAATAGAGTCTGTGTCGGTCGAACCTACGTGGTCTCTGCATGTATAGCGCGGGCAAGACTAATCTTTGATGCGATCCCCAAGGCCCCTAGGATAGGTCTTTAGAGTTAGTTCTTTGGTGGAAAACATGCGAGAATATCATACACACATCAACACACACAATTTCAACATCGATGATCTAATCTGAATAATGATTTGAAAATACTTTAAAGTAGAATTTGAATTGTTGTACTTTTCTTTTTATCATTTGCTTATTATTTCTCTAGAGCTACTCAATGATGTATTGAACTAGAGAAGCAAGGAAGGAGAATGATACTTTTCTTTGTTTGTTGTTTGTGAGTTAATCATTATTATTTTGTGAATTGTCACGGGAAGTGCTCTACCAAGTATCATGGATGACATTCTGATTCACTTAAGAAAATGGTTAATTCTTGTCTGTTTAAGCAAGAAATGCTCAGGTCATCTCGGTTTAATTATACCTCAATGCTTGTGTTCACTTGCAATATCAAAAATCATGAAAGAAATACTCAGGTCATCATAGACTTATATTGTATCATTGATGCTTGTATTAAAACCAACATTTTAAAAGCTTCGATTGATGATACAAAGCAAAATAAAAAGATTTTTGAAATGACACTTAGGTTTGCATTGATAAAATAGGTTTGCATGGTAAAAATAGATTGCATTCATAATAGTACATCTGTAGAGTATTGGTTACACAAGTTACAAAGATTCATTTGAAAATAATGTTATCTTTTCTTATTAAAGATTGAGTATACTTGACACATACAATTTTCATAATGGCATGCATATAAAATCATTTCTTCATCTCATCATAAATTTCACAATAAACATCTCATTTTGTGATATCATATACACGTTATGTTTAATCATTCATTATATGTATCATTCATTTACATCTCATCACATTGTCATTATCATGTAGTTGCAAAATCATCATTCATTGCATACATATAGAAGGCATTTTATGATCTCATTTTATATATCATACATTGCATTTCATTAAGAAAATATATACATCATCAATATCATATCACATCATCATCAATGCATCTATCCAATCTAGTATAATAAATCATCATAAAACATAAAAATTAAAATGCATTCATCACATAAATCATGTAGAACACATCATAGATCAATCAAACTGCTGCACATCATATATATCTCATCAAGTGTCAAGTATACAATGAAGTGTGAAAAGGATGAAGATAACATCATATCAAAAAATGGCTGTATATATCTCTTGAAGGGTGCACACATGATCTCAAGTAGTACTCCCACCAGAAGGAGTAGGTCTCGCACCAGTATCACCACCACCACCAGCTGTCCCAGGATCTCTCAGATCTCTTGGATCTCTCGAGAGAGGTTGTGTCACGCCTCTACTCACTGTCCTTGAATGAGTCCTCTCTGAGCGGGACTGGGCATAACTGACTCTCTACTCTAGGGGGAAAATCTCATGGTATCGGCTCCTGTAGAACTCGATCTCTGCACCGGCCCACATAGCCTCTCACATGTAATCTGCCACATAGGTCCCATCGACCACTCTCTGCAATCTCTCTGCAGTAGCCTATGCTATCTTTGTTGCCTATCTAATAGTATCTCACTCTGTAGTTAGAGCTATAATATGTGCCTGCGCAGTGGTCAACTATGCTCGTACCCCTGCTAACTGAGCTTGTGCTTGCTCTGCTACCTGTCTGGCCTCATCTCTCTCACTAATCAGAGAGGTAATCTACATATGTGTAGTAGCTAGCTGTGCCTACATCTGAGCTTGAGTCAGTGCTACTAATCCCTGCGCATCTACTAGCTGTCCCTATAATGTCAAAATCTCAACATGCAAACCAGCAACCTCTGATTGCTCTACTAGAGAAGGAGTAACTGCCTGCCTCTTACAAGGTGCACTAGTCGATGGCTCTAAAGTACCTACTATGCTCGGTCTCCCCCCATCTCCACTATCATCACTATCATCATCATCACTACCCTCCACATCAACATCTACATCCTCCTCTCTCCTCTGTCTGTGACCACCATGACCACCCCGTGTAGCTGTTGGTGCTGGCTCATCTGAAATGGTAATACAAGGAGGTGGGTGTAAAGCTAGATACTATCCATAGTTGGGAGTAATGGGTGCCTCTACAATATCTTTCTGTATATCCCATGCTGATGGCTGAAGCACACGATAACCCTCAATAAGTCCCTCATAAGGTAGGCATGGACCCCAATCACTGGCATCTACTCGGCATCGTCCATAATGAGCTACTCCTTGTGGCATACACTGCACAATCTTGTACTGTTTGTAGACGCGGTGAAATAGGAATCGCTCCAAAACCTTGGAGCTCTTCCCGATCAAATACATCGAGTCAGCCAAATACCCCAACTTGATATCATCCTCATCCCAGTCATCACAATCTAAATAGGGACGCTAGGTCATTGTCTCCACATCATCAAGAACCCATCTCCAATAATATAGCTTACCCATCATATGCTAGGTAGGCCTACCTCTATAACGGAACACATAGGGTCTCGTTGCTGGTCTCGATAACACCGACTTAGGATGTGTTACAACAATATGCTCCCATGCCCATACCTGAAGAAGTGTAGCTCTTGCTGATAAACTGCTACCTCCTAGGTACACGATCCAGTGTAAATCATGATATAAATGAGCAAGCATACACATGCCCCAAGCATATCTTGTCCTGTGTACCATCATACCCTCTAATACTTGATCCCATCAAAGAGATAGACCTTTTGACCTCTTATCAGGACAAAGGAATCCACCAATAAAGCCTGCCAAAACTGAAGGAAGTGGAGCATATGAATGATACATCTCTACCCAGGGGATCCAAACTCCCGCAATATGAGGATCTTGAAAGACTCTCCGAATAGAATCTATCCCACCCCGCTCCTCTAAATCATGCACAACAATCTCACCAACAAAAGGAATCTGAAGGATACGCCATACATCCTCTGGTGTCATAGTCATCTCATCGGTAAGTAAATGAAAAGTGTTGTGGTTGCTATGCCACCGCTCTGCCAATGCTATGAGTAGACCCTGATTAAGTCTAATCTGGGGCATGTCCAACATCGAAGCTAAACCACAATCAATAATATGCTGTCTCTCATCCTGTGAAAGATGTGGAATCATATCTAGGGGCTAGGGGAACTACTCTCGCACTTGAATAACATCTAAATCCTCCTGATATCAAAAGACACATCAATACATTATCATTAGAATATCAAACATCATTTTACTCTATCTAAACTAATGATCAGATCTTACGGGTAAAAATGTTTTAAAACCTCACCTATCATGAGGTCATCAAATTCTAAAAATGTGTTTATCTATCATATGATCAATTTATCAAAAGTGAACCCTCATCTATCAATCATGTTCATTTCATCAAATTTTCAAATTATTCCTTGCCTATCATGAGGATAATTGTCATCAATCAATCAATGGATCTCACTTATCATGAGATCGTTTACCATTTATTTAGTTAGATCAAACTAAAATGGATGGAGTGAACAACAAATTGACGAAATAAAAAATCAAGATTCACAATTTTTCATCAATCTATTTTTCCACACACTATGCTATCTTGTTGGTGCGCTATAACAGAGCTCGGGGGCGCTATTTCTGGTGGG
>VDFB02129347.1:0-24622 GCA_007258455.2 Sequoia sempervirens
TTTAAGACCTAATGATGAACAATCCAAAATTATAATTGAAATAAATAAAAAATAGGTATAGGTTATCATAATGAGGTATGATGAACCAATTAGGGACCTATTTCTTACTATTTTATTAAGGAATGAGATCCACACAAAGAATTGACTTACAACCCTTAGGCGAGTCAACTCAAGGTGTGAATCTACAAATTTCCTTATGACTGAAGGACGGGGGTCAAGTTCACCAAGCACATTTGGGAGAAAGATTAAAAAATAGCAAATCAACCCAATCATGCCAAATTAAACTTGAAACAACAATACTAAACTCAAAATAAGTAGAAACAAAAGTTAAATTGTAGATTTGAGAAGGGAAGAACTGTGTTTACTAGTCACCAAAAGTGATTTTTCGAAGGCTAACTAGGACTCATTCACATAGGGGCGAATGGGTCCATTGTCAAGGTCTTTTTGCAACTTTTGAGAACCTCTGATACAGATCTGAATCTTCCAATTTGTCCAAATGGCAGTGTCAAAATGTTGGAAATAATTCTTGTAGATGAGTTTCCACGAGATTACAACTATTATGACAACTTTTGAAACTTTGTCAAATTCTTCAATGTTTCTCTTAAAGAGTTCTTCAAGCTTTCTTCCACCTAGATATGCAAACACAACATGAAAGGGGAAAATTATTATTTTTTGGTGAATGGGGGTTTGCCTTGGTCAAACCCTATTTTGGTAATCAAACATTGAAATGGATAAAAGCATGAAAGATGGAATAAATAATGAACAAAGCTATGTTACCATTCAAAAAATCTTGAATAAGGCTTGGAATGTAGATTTGCAACTTGCATGAAATGGATTCAATAGATTTGGATCTTGAACTTTGAATCTTTCTTGAAATAATGCTTTAAATGCTTGATTTGATTATGAAACCTACATCACGATGTTACCTCCAAACATATGCATGATGCAAGAAGACTTTGATATGACAATTGGATCTTGAATGCTGTAATAAAAATTTGTTAAATCTACCTTTGAATTCCTTTGATCACCACTTCAACTCTTGAAAACTTGCATGAAGAATCTTGAAAATTCTTAGATGAAACATAGTGAAATAACCTTATATTTATAGGTATGTATCCTCAATTTCCCAAAATTCAAATATCACAAGTTGACATTGAATTATAAATTTAAAATCATTAAAATACTACCAAAACCATAATTTAAATTTAGGTCCTAAGGTCAAGGGAGTACCCATTTTCCTATGGGAGAATGGGTTCAAGGTCCCTAAACCTGAGACACACATTGCTCATTGTGAAATGTTATGTTTAGGAATTAATGAATGTTGGGTTTCCTCTTTGGAAAATGTAATTAAATAGGCTTGTAAAATGAATTAAAGGGCCAATTAAGGCATAATTAAGCTCTATTAATTAAGGGATCCCTAAAAAAGTGTGAAAGTGTAAATGGGTACACTTTATGACACTAAATTAATGCACAATTATGTCCAATTTAACTAGGAGGGCCCAAATAAGTGAGAAAATGTAACAGGATATATTTTCTGTCACTACAATAATAGTAAAATATAAATAAAATTTTCCTTTCGAGGGCGTGGCCCTTGGACCACTCGTTAGGGTTTAAAATCCAAGTTAGATAGGAAAAATGTAAATCTAGATTTGGGTTACAAAGTTTTGAGTTAACTAATGATTAAAACTTTATAGTGACCTGTAAAAGAGACCTCCAATCCCCAATCTTTGAAACATACCTCATAATTCATGGATCAGGAATCCCCCTTAATTTTGAAGAAATATTATAGAAAAAGGTAAGGGGTGTCTCTGTGATGCAATGCTAGAGGAAGAGAATCATTCTTACAATCTCACTTGACAAAACTCAAAGCATTCATTGTTAGATTACTCATCTCAAATTCACTTTTCCCTTCACAAAACCTTGATTCCAAAGCACTCAAACAGAAAACAAGGCACCAAATCATTTATTGATTCCACAAAAAATCTTAGCAACATCACAATGTTCAACCCAAGCCCTTTCATCAACTTAAATATTTCAAAATTCTGAATTTTCCAAAGTTGACTGTCTAAATCAGCAACTAGGTCTCTTTAGACCACACAAACAACCAACTATACAAACCCAAGCCCATTTCTACTTTCTAACATATCAAAAAAATGTAAATAGGTCTGCACAATCATATTATACCATTCTCCAAACTTTATTCAAGAATTTTTATCAAATACCAATTCAAAACCTTCAAATTCTGTTACAAAGATGACTTCAACAACTCTGTCTAGAAAGGATAGTCATTAAATGATCCCAAAAAACTTATAAATATATCAATCACTATCTTTAAAAGGATTCACCTATTCCCAAACACCTTTACAAAACAAAATAACTCAAGAAGGACTTAATCAGCACATTCGAAAACTCATAAAACTTTACTATTCACTATTTTACTAGTCATGTTTATCATTTTCAGACCTAGGGCTTTGTGGATTCGACCCAAGAATTTATTATCACACTCTAAATTTTTTGGGAATTTTATAACTCTTGTAAAACACGCTTCTCACTGAATTCTAGAAGGTTTCCATAGTGGAATTAAGAGAAACATGATTTTTACTATTCTTTGCGTACCCTAAATCAGGGTTTTACCCACCTTTGATAAAATGCTCATAAATTTTACAAAATTTAATGAATTTTGATGAAAAAAATGTAAAATAAATTAGATTCATAGGGATACAACATGCAGTTGAGGAGGATAGGTTTCAATCACTTTTCATGGCCGTACAATGGCCTGCAATCAGAAATTTGCAGAAAAAAATAGAATAACTGTGTTTTTCATTGAATTTATTTTACACATTTGTTTCCCCAACCTTTCTCCAGATTGATGATGCTTAAAAATTTCTTAAAAAAATATCTCCAATGCATAAAACCAACTCTACAACTACTTTTTTCCTTCACCTTCCAACTTCTCACAAATTGTTGCATTTTACAATTTTGCTTGACAACATTTTGTCAATGTTTTGCAACTTTTACATTTATGCCCAAAATAAATTTCTAAGACCTAAAAAAAACATAAGATGGTCCAATTTAACTTATTACAACATGGGATTGAAAAAACTAAAACAAAATCCTAAATTTTCTTCTTGGAGGCATGTGCTTGCATGGGTGCACCTGCACCATTCTCCCCGATCAAAAAGAATTCCAAGTCCTATTAGATTGGATCATCATATTCTCCTACTTTTAGTTCTTATGCCCTGAAACCTTCATATTCACCTTTGGTTTAAGTTGGTATATTCCAACATGCTTCTATTTTTTCATTTCTCTGTGAATCTGCTTATTATGCCCTGACTTGTCACAATCTCCATTTGTCCTCCTTCAATTTGCTGCATCTTAATTTGCAAATTTTTCCTTGCCCAAAATATTAGTAAAACAAAGAAATGATACATTAGTTCAATCACAATACCTCCATCCTTTTTCAACTCTTTGCAAATTTCCAAGATCAACTCATCTTTGATCATTTCTTCATCCAATCTGGATACCAATTCAATGTCTTCATTCTCTGAAATCAGGTTCTTCATGGCTGCAACATTGTTATCTTCATCATTCATGAATCCTTCTTTAGCATCTTGAAACTCTTCTTCATCTTGTTTTTGCGTTTTTGATGCTAACTTTGCTTGTATTCTTCTTCTCTTGACAATTTCTCTAATGGGCCATACCACCTTCTTTTTCACCACCAAATGCCAACTTGTCATCTGCTTGATCATCTGTTCTATCTTCATCATGGAATCTACATAAAAATCACTGAACTCTGCATCTAATCTTCTCATCTCTTGCTTCAATGCTGCTATCTCTTTGTCTAAATTCTCTTGCCTCTTCCTTTCTTCCTCTGCATGCAAATTTATTTTCAATATCCCCATCTTTCAGATGATCTCTAAGCAAGTCTCTCCTTGCTTCTACTCAACTTTCCCTCCCTTCTCTTGGTAGCAACCAGGGTATTCTTAACCCGCACACAACCAAAACAAAACCCCAAAACAAAAAATCTCTACCCAAAACCTTCTGTGATCTGATACAACTTTGATGCAATTCTAGAGGAAGAGAATCACTCTCACAATCTCACTTGACAAAACTCAAAGCATTCCTTGTTAGATTACTCATCTCAAATTCACTTTTCCCTTCACAAAACCTTGATTCCAAAGCACCCAAATAGAAAACAAGGCACCAAATCATTTATTGATTCTAAAAAACATCTTAGCAACATCAAAATTGTCAACCCAATCCCTTTCATCAACTTAAATATTTCAAAAGTGTGAATTTTCCAAAGTTGGCTATCCAAATCAGCAACTAGGTCTCTTTAGACCACACAAACAACCAACTATACAAACCAAATCCAATTTATCCTTTCTAAAATTACAAAAAAATGTAAATAGGTTTGCACAATCATATTAGACCATTCTCCAAACTTTATTCAAGAATTTTTATCAAATACCGATTGAAAACCTTCAATTTCTGTTACAAAGATGACTTCAACAACTCTGTCCAGAAAGGATAGTCATTAAATGATCCCCAAAAACTTACAAATATATCAATCCCTATCTTGAAAAGGATTCACCTATTCCAAGACACCTTTTCAAAAAAAAAAACTCATGAAGGACTTAACAAGCACATTCAAAAACTCATAGAACTTTACTATTCACTATTTTTATTAGTCATGTTTATCATTTTCAAACCTAGGGCTTTGTGGATTCAACCCAAGAAATTATTCTCATACTCTAGAACTTTGGGGAATTTTAGAATACTTTTCAAACATGCTTCTCTCTAAATTCCAGAAGGTTTCCACAATGGAATTAAGAGAAACATGATTTTTACTATTCCCTGCATACCCTAAATTAGGGTTTTACCTGCCTTTGATAAAATGCTCATAACTTTTACAGAAAAATAACATAATAACTCTATTTTTGATTGAATTTATTCTACACATTTTTTTCCTTAACCTTCCTCCAAATTGACGAGGCTTCAAAATACCCTAAATAAACATCTCCAATGCCTAAAACCAACTCTACAACTACTTTGTCCCTTCACATTCCAACTTCTCACAAATTGTTGCTTTTTACAATTTTGCTTGACAACATTTTGCAACTTTTACATTTATGCCCAAAATAACTTTGTAAGACCTAAAAAAAACTTAAAATGATCCAGTTGACCTTATTACAACATGAGATTGACAAAACTAAACCAAAATCCTAAATTTTCCTCTTGGAGGCATGTGATTGCATAGGTGCACCTGCACCACTCTGAACCTCAATCCTTGAAATGAATTTCAAACTTTGCAAGTCAGTTTTACTCCTTAAGTCTAATAAAAATCTCAAATAGAGGTAAAATGAAAACCCAAACCTCGAACTCTGAATTTCCTTTTGGACTTCATGTATCAGGAACATCGCTTAAGGAACATTGTCAAGAGTGTAAGAGGTAGAAGGTATCCCTGATCTCCGATATCCAATCAAGCACAATTATAACTCAAGAAATTCTCATTTAAAGTAAAAGGTATGAGGGATTTTTGATCCTCAATTCCTGAAGAGATAAATAAAGGGAAAATTGAACTCTTAAGTGCAAGTATTAATGGTATAAGGTAAGGGGTAAGCCTGAACGCCGACCCCTGAAACTTTGTATAACTTTTTGACAGGTTATGACTTTAAAATGAAGGATGGATATTGTATAACATGGCTTGTTTTTCAGGGTTCCCCTTCTTAATACATGTAAATGTTGATATGTGGTGTTTATGCTTGTAGGAATTATGCCACCAAAAGATTCAAAAGAAATAAAATACTAATATAAAGGTTATCATCCACCTTTAAAGATGTTCTCTTCATACACCAAGATTGGAGATACATATTTGAGCCATATCAACATGTAGGAATTTAAGTACAAAATCAGTGATAGTGGGGCAAGGACTCTAATGGCTGGGGATCTTGCAAAATCAGGATTAGTGGAAGTTGTTGCTTTCCTAGTTATAGTTCATTCCCCAAATTTAGTGCTAACTTGTACTCTTTAGTCAAGCGGGAAAACGGGGAAGTTGTGTTGGATGTAAACCTAGAGACGATAGAGATTTTTTTCAGAATTCCTACCCATTTTGAGTATGAGGCAGTGGACATGAAGAAGGCAGTCAACTAAACTAGCAAAGGTGCAACAAAAAAGTGAGTATAAAGAAGATGTTAAAGACCTAATTGTGCTATTGAGTTGAGTCTTTGGGTATCAACATGAAAGGGGATTTAACCCATGGATGGTTAGGTTCATAAATATTATCAATTGGATAAGCTTTTCCTATAAGTGATACCATTCACGAGCAGTTGAGCAATGTCCTCTCAACTCATAAGTTCTATATGAAATCTTACTTGGTCTACTTGCTACCTCCACAAGCCTCATTTCTAGGACTTACCAGAGTTGGTTCCTTTGATCTTGGAGAAGTATAAAAAAATTGACATTATCCTTAACTAGAATTGGAGAAAATATTTTATAATTTTGGTGTTGTTAATGATAATTTTATTTATTTAGAGATTAGAGGGTTGGAGGGAGATTTCTCTAGGAGGATCTCTAATGAGGCAATGAAAGTGATAAAAGAAACTAGATACTAGTATATCTAGTATAAGATCTTTACTTACATTAGAGTAGTAGGTTTCCATAAAATTCCATATAAACTTCCCAAACATCCTTTAGATAACAGGTACTTTTGTTGGAGGTTTTGGTAGACAAGTAACAAAAGTGCAACAACTCATTTTCGGAAAGCATAAACATGGGTATGGATTTCCCATCAAAATAGGAGTACACTCCTATGCAAATACACAAAATGCTAAAGGTGTAGAGATTAAGATGGTTAAATATAATTTTTCTCTATATAATGAGGCCCAAGAAAGATTTGATCCCAATGGTAGTATTAGAAAAGTGATGGGTGCATATTTCATTCATGAGCCCAAACTTGAAGATCATTGGGCCAATTGTGAAGAAGAATTTGAAGTTAGAATGAAAAATTATTGTCAGTTGATAGTCTTTTGATGAGGCATGGTACATAGGTTCAAGTCCCTAAAGAAAAAAAGGAAGATGGAAAAGTTCTTGATCTTGCTTATTCGGGTCAAAGAATTTTTGATCAACCAATCTTCAATGTGGACTGCTCAATTTTATAAAATGATGACACCAAGGTCAAAACACAGGGTGTGGTGGATTGTTCTCTCCAACGGTTTAAAAGACCTTTCCCTATACAAAAATTTCCAAAACCTACAAAAGGAGCTGAGAAGAAGAAAGGAGAGGGTGTAATTGAAGAACCCACCAAGGAAGAGCAGTCACATGCTACTAAAGAGAAACCATCTTTAATTGTTTCTCCATCTAAGAAGAAAGAAAAAGGAGAACCTACCAAAGAAGTAGGAAGGAAAAGAAAAGAAAGAAGTCCCATTGATATTGCCTAAGGTGAGGATGCAGAGGAACTTGAGGAAAAAATTGGATTGGTTCGAAAGAAAAGAATCATGGAAGCCATCAAAGAGAGGGCATCTCAATGAAAATCCCAAGAAACATACTCCTCGATTCCCCCTCATGAGTCACCTTTTCCATCTCCTTCTCCATCCCCCGAGTGTAAAGCTCCTGCTCCACCATCTCAGTCACCGCCATCTACTCCTCCTCCTTTGAAAGATAACCTACCTCATGAAGAGGAAATTTCTATTAAAACAACACTTGAGGAAGGACAAATAGAGAAAGAGCCTCTAGGGAAGAGGAGTTGCAAAGAGAAATGGAGGATGTTTTCACTAAAAATGTTCATATTGATGTGCATATTGAAGAAGTGTCTATGGAAGAAGTAAATAAAGAAGAAGTTTACATTGATGAGCATATTGCTCAAGAAAATGTGCTGGGGGAACAAGAGGGTGATCATGAAATTGATCAAGAGAAGAAAGATGATGAGTTTCCTCATACAAAAGAAGAAGGGCATCAAGAAAAGGCTCATGAAGAAGAGAAAGTTGCCTAAGAGTCTGATCAGAAGGGTTGATGATAACATTGACAAATCCTGTGATGTTGAAGTCATCTCTTCCCCCTCAAGAGAAACATATACAACCATACTTGTATGGCTGAATGAAACAACTCAAAAGAGATAAAATAACTTATGTGGAAACTCCTAAGAAAAGCCTAAGTATTTTATCTAAAGCTCTTCAATATCTAGGGAGGATAAGGAAAAGAGCATGTAGGATATCTACAATTTCTATTGATGAGAAAGGGAATCATACAAAAAAAATAGCTATCCCTTTGATTGATAAATTGGAATAAGAGATGACTGTTGAGGATTATTAGATCTTCCAAGTGGATTTGGGTGTGCAAACTAGGGAAGGAGAACGATAATCCCTTCAAATTTCCATTTCTATAATTCTGAAAAGAATGCAAAAATATGAGAATACAAAGGAAGAATTGAAGGCCCAAGTTGCACAAATAAATATTTGCATAAATAATCTCATTAGACCTGTTGATAATCAAGATCATAAGTCTATATTGTAAGCTGCATTGAAAGGTGTTGTTAGAAATTCTAACTTGGCTGGATGGATCCCTGCTGCTCAACAATGGAAAGAGAAATTTTTGGAATTGATAGACTGAGTTTTGAAGCAACTAATAAAGTTTTATCACTCTATTAGTGATGAAGACAACAATTCTCAACAATTTACATTAAGCATTGATGAACAATTGTTGGTATGTGAATAATACATCACAATCCTTTACTAGATGAATGAAACAATGGTAGAGGAACTATTGGAGGTTTTTGTTGGATTTTGTGGTTGTGTTGCTGATATGTGGTTTTCATTGATGTTAACACTATTAGCATTATTTCATTAGAAGCTATATATGTTGAGGATATTGAGAAAATTATAATGGAATGAGTTGCAAGTTATTAGTGGTGAAGTGAAGTTCAGTCTGTTGGTGTGTTCTATACTTTGTTGATTAGAGGTTGTGGAATAAATGGTTTGTTGTTGAGTCAATCTAGTTTATCTATGTTGAGTTTCAGAGATCCACATGAAGTTTTGATTGAATTATGAAGATTTATATTCTGACAGTTTTTCTATTGCTTCAGTTGGTGTTCTTGATTGAAGATTATATGATTTCAGTTAGTTTAGTTGCTACAGACGCTTCTCTAGTGATTCGTGATGTTTTTGGATCTTTCTAGATCATGCTCTATTTGTGTTGCACATCCACATTGATCATTGTGCTCGCGATCCAAGATTTTCTCTTGCATATTCATGTTTTTCATGTTCGTGGCTGACAAGGTGTTGGTAGCATGTTGTGGATCTTGGAGGAGTAATTAATTGAGGTGTTTTCATGTTGGAGATGCTGATTTGGGTCTTCATTATGTTGTGGCCGACCTTGGTTGATTCACATTGATAATTGTTGTTGATTTGGGCTGACAATTTATATTTATTTTATTATTTTGTTGAAGCTGACATGTGACGATGTAATTTCTTGTTGTGGATATATATAAGCGATTGTTTATTCAATTTTGAGGTATGATCATGTATGATATGTGCTAATACATTCCTAATCATTCAAAGGCAGAGCAGAGTGTGAAGAAGATTGAAGAAGTGTTCATGTGCTTAACCAAAATTGTAATCAGGCATTAGCAGATGCTACTTTATTAGTTCAAATCTATGTGGATGTAATCTGAATCTTTCTGTAAGATAGTGTGTCTTCCTTTGGGCTATGAGATTTGTTGTAATTGAGCAATGAGCTCTAGGTAGTGTGCCTGAATGAATGTGCATTCCCCATATTTCATTTCTTTATACTTTAACAGGGTATAATCTTGTAGACTGACCTCCACTGTGGATTTTCCCCTAATAGGGTTTCCACGTAAAAAATCTTGGTGTTATGTGTATTTCTAATGTGTTGTTGATTTATGCTTTCATGGTTAATAATCAGATCTAAGAATAAGGTTAATAAGTTGAATAAGTTTTAAATTTTTGTGACAACTGATTCACCCTCCCTCTCAGTTGTCTGCCCTTGTGTTGCCAATAGTTGTGATAGAAGAGGGAGAGTAGGATTTGATTCTAGTTTGGGTGAGAGTGGTCAAGTTCCATGTTAAAATTCTAAATAAGTGCAAGAATAGGTTGAGCAGTGACAAAAGTTAAATTGAAAGAGAAATGAACAATATTCGCTAGGCAAACAAGACCTAGGATGTGCATTTTGGGACAGTCTTGTGTTGGGAAGAGAGCCCATAAAGATGGTTGAAGAGTTACAAAACCAAATGCAATGGTAGGTCACACAAGAAGGAATTGACAAGATGGTAAATAAGAAGGTAAAACTTTAGTTTCTCTAGGAAGAATTGGAATCTTTTACCAAGATACAACAATAGATGGAGAAGATTGCATTTGACCAAAGGGTTAGGATCTAGTTCCAGAAAGGGGCACCTATGGACAAAATGAATGAAGTACTTCTGACATGGTTAGACAACTTCACAAAGTGACTGGAGATATTAATACTATTGCTATTAGTTAACCTTTTTTTATGTTTTTTTGTAAATAAATAGCTGAAGCCATAAAAATAGGATGCCCAACTACAATTGATGAAGTAGGCATTGCAAATCTACTGAACTAACGTTGCCAAAACCCATGCCCAGATCTAAGAAAGCATATTTGGAATTGAAGAAATTGATAAATGTTGATGAGAAGATCCACACCCAAATGAAGGAATAAAAGAGGCATGGGAATTTTGATGACTACCAGTTAGATCGTAGTTTAATTTTAGTTTTACTTCCAGTTACTTTTATTTTCCTAACTTTTAGCAAGTTAAATTGAACTACAATTGGGGTGCCCAATTATGCTTTTATTTTAATTTCAATTTATTTTCAGTAAAATACTCAAGTGTTGGAGTTAGTTCCAATCACCTTTCTATCAGATCCATAAGTTTAGGAACTTATATTTCTATATATTTTTAATTTTGGGTCATTCTAAAGGATTGAATTTCTGATGTAATTTTTGCAATACAAACAATACAATCTCAGTGTGGAATTCACTTGTTGGTATTTGTGCAAAGAGTTTATTTATGTCTAAGGATAATGTCTATGTTGCATGCATGTAGATTTGATTCTATGGTGATGGTATGATCATTTTGAATTTTGATCAAAATTGTCAAAGTAATGAGATCTTGTCACTGATTGTGGATTTGAGTAATATTTCTCCCAAATCTATTGATGTTTGATGGTGTTTTGGTCATATGAAGTCTTAAAATATTGTGAATTTTATATCTCCTTTGAAGATTGCATTGTTGTTAATGGTGGATGTGTGAAATGCTATTTACATTAATGGTTGTTTGAAGATCTTGTTGAAACATACAAAAATGGTTAATGAAATGTTTCCTAACATTGTCCGATTAGAGTAGATTCACATTACTTCTTGTTACCCTACTTATTTTTTTGCTTTTATTTTAGAAATGGTTTCAAAATTGTTTGAAAAGAGCAATAAATTGATATAAATCTGTTGTACTTTTGAACTACAATTTGTTACTATAAATTGTTAAAGTTATCTTTCATGATTGCATGTTATTTTCTAGTAAGTGAGTAGGCCAAAACCCTTTTAAAAATGTTGACAATGAACTTGTACTATACTGACATGACTAAGAACTAGTTATACAATAACCTTGGAGTAGTTTCGCTACTTTTCTTTCATTCTTGACATTCAAAAAAATATTCTTTCCATTTATCAGATAGCAATGTAAAGTGGTAAGTCCGCTAAGATTACCTTCATTCATGATTTTCATAGCAAACAACTTATTTGAATGGGTAGGTTTGATCATAATTCTCACATCTACAACTTTTCCCATTTTGTTTTTGATGGTGAAATTTTGAAGATGGATCTCCTACTCTTAGCTCTAGTATGGGAAGTTCTTGAAAAGGACATATTGGTTTTGTGATCCTCACCATTCATCATACCTTTGAAGAGGTTTCATCACCTCTTGCTTCTTCATATTTGAGTGTTGAATTGGTTTCTAGGATTTCAGATGAGAAGGATATTTTTGGTTTCCTAGATTTGGTATTTGTAGGATGGTTTCATGGTAGGTATATCAGACTTGGCTAGTCATTCTTCTTTTGCATATTTGGAGGACATGTTTGAGGGGGTTTATCTCCTCTTTGATAACTCATATTTTTTGGAGATTATTCTTTAGTTTCCACATCCATTATCTTTTTCCTTGATTGGGGTCACACCTAATTTTGTTGAGACATTCTTAGAGACACTTGTTTCATCTTCAGAGATGTATTTTTGGGGCTTCTTCCCTCTTTCTTCTTCATGGAGATGGAGTTTCTTCAACATTGATCATTACATTTATTTCTTATCAAGGGGAGACTTGTTGTTTATAGGAATTGGACTCTCTTTTGTCATCAAACATTCTTTAGTGGTTTTGGAGCTACTTCATTATGGGGGGGCTATGTAGTCTCTTTCTTTCCCTCTTATGGGGGGATTTTGTAATGTATCTTCATGATAGATGTAGTCCTTGGGGTGCTTGATGATTCCTCCATACATCACTCATTTCATCACTTGTACATGATTACTTTTTGCATTCTCTCTTTTTGAGAGAGGTTTTTTCCCATGTAGTTTTTCTCATTTTCTTCATTTGTACATTGGTAGGTCTAACATGGCTTTATAATTGGGACCCATCCTTGCATCTTTTCATAATTTTCATAATAATCTACTCCTTAAGTTGCACTTAAGGGGGGTGTTGATGTAAATAGGTAATTTACCTAACTAGTTAATTAGTGGGTCCTATTTACATGTTAAGTCCACTTAGTTCCTAAGAATCTTTTAGAAGTCTTAGTTGTTATCTATATCTTATCTTATATTTTTGGCATTTAATACATTTTCCTAGGTCATTTTATAATAAGTTTAGTTATTTGTTACATGTTATAGGATTGAGAAACATGTCATAATATTGTCTAATCCTATCTTTCACCTTGTCTATATAAGCAAGGCTATTGTACACTTGGTATCATATATCTCATAAATCTTAATATCAAGAAAGATCATTTATTGCATAATATATTGTGGAAGTGTGAACCAGTGATCTTAACCAACTCTAAGTAGATGCAAAACAAGGTGCAAACAAGAAAGGAAAATAACACTATGACCTCATGATTAGCCTAGTTGAACTCAAAAACAAACAAAGATAACAAAAAGTAGATTTTACCTTGTTTTGAATTGATCATTTGGTTGGCCCTTGATGGTTGATTTTGTGTGCTCCTTTGATGGAAAAATGGATGAAAAATGGATGAAAAATGGATTAAAAATGATAAGGGTTTGATGAGGATTCAAATGGTGGATGTGGGTACTTGAGAAGATGAACAAAGTGGATATAATGAAAGCTTGAAGATGAGCAATAGTAGTGGACATTAGAAGATAGTTGAGCTTGACAGTTGAAGTTGTTGAGTGAAAAGTGTTGTGTTGAATGAATTTTTTAATGAGAATGTGTTGAATGAGAATGAGTTGATGTTGCAAGTGTGTTGAATTGAGAATGCATAATGAATGAATGAAAGAAAACTTCTTTCATTTTATGGAGGGAAGCCCTAAAAAGATGGAATGTTGAGATCTTTCCACCATGGGAAAGATGAAGGGTTGTGGTGAGTTAAGGACTCACAAGCCCTCACATATTGCCATGTGGTAGATGATGTGTTACAAAGACACATGAGATGGAAGGTGACATGTGATGGGAAGGTACTTGTAAGTACCTTGGAAAAGGGGATGATGTGACCTCTCAATGATCACATGGGGAAGAGGAGAATCTTGAATAAATAAAAGTGAATTTAAAACTCACATGATTGAGAGATCTCGTGGATAAAACAAGGTTCCCAAAAAGAGAGGTGAGAAGTACCTTGGATAAGACAAGGTCCTTAAAAAGATAAGTACTTACCCACATGTGACTAATGTGAGTGATGTAACAAGTCAAAGGTTCTAGAACTTGCATGGGAATAAGGAGAGTCTTGGAAGGATAAATGTGAATTAAAAATTCACATGGGGAAGAGAGAGGTATTGGATGAATAAATGTGGATTAAAAATTCACATGAAGAAGACAAAAAGGAATTAAAAACTCCCGGGGGGATGGGGAGAGTTGACCAAGATGCTGATTGGATTAGCTAATTAGTGATTAGAAGATAATTAGTGGTTAAGGAAGATTAGAATCCAACTTGAAAAAGCTGGAGGATGTGACACATCCTAATCAAGCATTAAACATGTGCACATCTCTAATGATGAGATTAGGAGGTTGATTAGGATTAAGGAAAAGTGATGTGACATGTGAGGAATTAAATAAATGTCATATTTATTTAATTCATTCGATGAAAAGGGGAGTAAAGGGGTAAGGTATTTAATTATTAATTGAATACTTTAGGGATTTAGAAGGATTAAGGGATATTAATTAGATAATAGCAATATTCCCTAATTAATGTGAATAAGAGGATGTTTAGATGAAAAGGGACAAATTTGGACAAATTTAGGTGTCTACAGAAGGTTTTCATTATTTTTGTAGGTGGTCTTGGGTGTTGAGATAATCTTTAGCTCTTGCACAAAAAAGAAGAGGAATTTGTACATATTGATTCATCTTGAACTATTGATCTTGCAACTACTTGCTATCTTGAAAACCTTGATAGTTGGCACTCCGTTCTATGGTTGAAAAAGTATATGTGTATATATATTTTTGATGTCACAAGTGCATATCTAAGCTTATGTAAAATTATGTACAACAACACACAATGAAACAAAGACCTGCATATATCATACGTAAAAGCATGTAATGAAATAATGTGTAGTCTAGTGTGATGGTGCATGATGACACCATGTGAATTACATGAAAGGTGTACGGGTTGTTGAGGGGAATGTGGAAGTTATAAAGAACAATAAGGAATGCACAATAGTCCTAATGTATTTTGTGGATTTTATCTGATTGTTCATCCTTTCTTGAGAGGAGATGGTCCCTACTATGTTTTTAGTGAGCTAGGGAAACTACACAAAGCTAGAGAAGATTGTACTACTTTTCTTGACCTATATATCAATCAACCTTAGCTACTATGAACAAATAATATTATTTAGTGTACCAATGATTAAGATCCATTTATAAAGGATGTTGAGATGATGGACTCAATAAGAGGAGGAAAACATGGTTTAAGGAGTCTCACCTTAAACATTAGATGCAAACCCAAATATTTTCAGAGATGAAAGATATATGTATCTCTAGCTCCATGAAAATTGGGGTATGAAGTGAATAAGAAAGGATTCATCTTTTGGTGTGTAACCTTAAATATTTCCTTCTAAAGATGCAATCAAACTTTGTCCCCAACCTTGAATGAGTGCGGTGTAGTGTGTATCATGACACTTTTTATTTTAGTTGCTAGTGATAAATTTTGAATATTTTGGTAATTACTTTGAATGTCTTGTAGAAATTTATAAATTTATTCTCTTTTGTCACTTCTATTCTTGTGTGCATGAATCCAAATGCAGTGATACATAATAAGATATGTTGAATGGTCATGCTAGTTGAAAAGCAAGACATGTTTGGATAAGAGTATGCCACGTATAACAATGGAAAGGTACTTTTTAGGAATATTTGATTTCTATTAGATTTTCATACCAAGTGGTTGGGTGTGCATTGTAGGGTATAAACTAGGTGTAGAAGTGTATATTCACCAATGCTTTATTTTGACCATCTATCTACAAATGAAAGGTTGTGGAACAATACAATTATGTACCCAAACTCTTGCACAAGGATTGTTAAAATATGCTAATAAATTTTGGATCCCAATTAGAATGATAAATTTAGGTAGCCCAAAATATACCTGAACATGGTTGAAGAAGAGACACATAGCTTCCAGTGTTATCATGCTTTTCTTACAAGAAACCATGATAACCATTTTTGAAAATTTATCTACTATATAAAATATAAAATCATTCTATTTCCTTGTCATAAGGAGTCCACTCATGAGATCCATGTTGATAGATTCCTAGAGAAAAACTGCAATATGTGTGTAAAGCTCAATCTTCTTATTCATGAGCTTGATAATGAAACAAGAATTGTAGTACTTGATATGGTGCTAAATGTTTGCGCACATGTGACACTAGTAAAAATATTGTTTAGCATTGCTATAATTTTTGTGTACCAAAGTGTCCAATTGTATTGACATAGTGTGTCTCTTAGATGAATTATTTGTAAGGTGTGCCTATTAGAACACATAGATGTTAGAGCTTAATACAGGTTTATAATTTAGATGAAATCAACCAACTTGTTTACCTTGTGTGAGCCTGACATAGTCTTGTGCAAAGTCCTAATTTATTGAGTAGTGGTTGTCTCAATTAGTGAAGTTGTGGCTATGTAAGTCCAACATTGAAAGTGTGACAAATTTATAGATATGGTAAATGCATAGAAGAGTGCACACATAAGGATTAAATAGGACAACAATCATATGATAATTTATGGATAGAGCTAGATGACAAACTCAAATTTCCACAAGATCTTAACATTTGTCATCATGTACATGTATTAAGATATTTCCTTAGAATAAACACAAAACTAAATGACAAATAACACAAGAAAGCTAATTTCACTATTATAATAATTAATAAAGGATGTTGACAACATTCAACATTAAAATTTATGTCAATTTAATAAAATTAGAAAAATTAACTAGTTAATAAATATTTTGAACACTTGGCATACCTTGACTCATACATAAAAATATAAAAATCTTAAATATAATAAATATTATTGTTCACATGATTTTATATAATCATATCTAATTATTATAAACGTCAATGTTTAAAAAAAATGGTAAATAATAATATGTTCATTAAAAGATCATGACATCTTAGCTTTTTATTTTATATTAAATAAAATAAAAATTATAATAAAAAATTAAACCATTCAACTAATAATAAAGTATTTTATTAAAAATAATTTATTATAATAGATATTGAGATTGATTAATCTTATTTAATCATTAATTATAATATACAATAAAAATAAAAAATTAACAACAAAAATAAATATTCACAATAATTCTTAATAATTCACAATAATTCCTATATGACAAGGATTATTAACTAAAGAAACACCAATTGATTTCTTTATACATCATCACTCATTCTAATTATTATGTTTACTTTTTTAATGGAAAAATTTATTTGTTAAAAGAAAATTTATTTATGTTCCACGTAGAGGAGAGAAACTTATGCTTGAAGTCATCATCATATTTTATTTTTATTGGATTAAAGCTCATAAGTGATTATGAATAACATAGCACATAAGTACAGACAGAACCTACAATCACTGCTGAGCTTTATGGACAGCAAGGCATTTTTATATCAATAAAAAACAAAGAACAGAGAATTTGAATCAACATAACTGAAAGAGCTACTAAATATATTCTAGCTTGAAAACACTGGAGAGCTATAGCAGCTGTAGAAGTAACAGCCATGGAACGTGCACAGAGCAGCCATGGGGTAGGCTTGTATCAAAAATATTATACTCAAAATCTCCTCAGATGAATGGTTTATCATTGGACTGGTTGGAGACATTTTCAAGGCTTGTTAGTATAAAAATAGGCAGGAGAAACTGATAGATATTGATAGAAAAACCAAAATGGTTGTCACAAACATGACTCAAATTTAATGGCTGAATGATGGTATTAAGTTTTTTATCAATGGTTTTCAATTTATATTTTATTAAATTTTTTGACTAAAAATCATTCGTGGACAGTCATTGTTCTTGGTTATATTTATTAGTTGATAGGTTACATCTAGTGTGAGATTTGAGCCTGAAATAAGTTTCACATCTGCAAACTATTGTTGAGTTGTCAGAAAAGAAGTCTGAGTTGCTGTTTAATGGTAAACCAGCTGCCATTTCATGGTAAAAGCCTCCAAAATCTCATTTATCACATAGTCGTCGGAAAACAAGTTTCAGCTGCTGTTTAGTGTTAAACCAGCTGCCATTTAATGGTAAAAGCCTCCAAAATATCAACTAAAACCCTCTGAAATCTCATTTATCACATAAAAACCAGATAAATATTGATTTGACAACTGAATGAGAACATTCTATTTCCATTTGCAATGTTTTTTGCAAATTTGATGACACTTTCTTTTTGCATTTGTTTTGCTTTATGTTTTAAATCTGTATGCAAATATTTCATTATCAGATAATATTTAATTTCTTTAAGGAAAATAATTATATTTGTCTAAGTTTATTTCATTCCATTATTTAGCATTTATTATTAATTGTTTAATCCAGCCACATGCAACTAGAATTTGTAGCACATCCATGCACAAACACACTCTCTCTAACAATAAATATTGATTCGACAACTGGATGGGAACATTCTATTTCCATTTGTAGTGTTTTTTGTCAATTTGATGACGACTTTCTTTTTTCATTTGCATTATAATCAGGTAATACTTAATTTCTTTAAAGAAAAAATATAGATTTGTCTAAGTTTATTTCATTTCATTAGTTAGCATTTATTATTAATTATTTAATCCAGGCACATGCAACTAGAATTTGAAGCGCATCCATGCACAAACACGCACTCTCTGACATATTAACATACATATAGTTTTCTATCAGCTTAATCCTTGAACCTCCTTTAGGTGCAAGTGCTAGTTGGGTAGTCATTTATGAACAATTTGTTGGGTGGTAATGTGTTTTTGAATAGTGTTATAGAATCTCTTAGCTACTGCTCTATTGTTGTTCTAAAACTGTATATGTCTATAGTTTACCAGTTGTACTTTTATCTATCTGCTAATCTTTGACTGATATGAGTGTTGTGTTATCAATTGTTTAATACAATAAATAAAAACTATGTACTATTCTAATAGGTGAATGTATATTAATATTAATGTTAACATAGTACACATTATCAGTTGCATCACCATTCTATTCTTTTGGGCATGACCTTGGCATCCCCTATTATTTAGTGTCTTCTTGATCATTACTATCATGTAACTTTTCTCTCACTTTCCACATTCTTCTTTTATGAGTATTCTTAATATTGGGAGCATGACCTTGGTGTTCCCCTTGCTCTTCATTTTTCATAGTTTGACTACTCTCTTTGCTCATTTGGGTGTATGTTCTTATCCATTCCTCTCAAGATCTTCCCTCTTATTATTATCTTGGGAATATGAACTTAGTGTCCCTTGCTTTCCCATTGATCTGTTCCCTTTTTCCTCTTTTGCTCTCATCAAAATACTTAGCATTTTCTTTCTCCTTTTTTTTTTTTTCCCTTAAATTGATTGAATATTCTCTTCTTCCATTGTCAATTGATTTAAGGTGGGCCATATATTCTATATCGCTCACTCACTTGTTTTCTCAATCTTGATCCATGACCTTGATGATTTTCCTTTTTTATTAGCTTTGGGCTTTTTTTTGGCCTCTTATCCATTTAGGGGTTAATTGTAACTACTAAAAAAATCATCACATATTCCTTTCTATTGTACACTTTTGATGTGGTAAAAACATATAGCTAAGAGGTGGTGATTACATAGCCAAAATCTTATCATTTTACTTTTTTTTTATTATCATCATCAATGTGCTATTATCATTGGTCTTTTCATATGATCGGGTGGGGGGTACTTCTCCTTATTGAGCTTGCTCAAATTCTTCTTGGTTATCTTCTCTAACCATTTTAGTTTTTTATTATGTTTGATTTACCTTAAAATGTTTTCTTAGGTATTGTGAGGATGCCTCAAAATTGATGGAGGATTTTGAAGGGGGTTATTATGTTCATACTCTTCATATGGACTTTCATCACATGTTTCATGAGATGGATGAGAGTTTGGAGGTGTTGAGGGATTTGTATTTGATTAAAAATAAAAAATAAAGAATCAACACATATGCAAATCAAAATGGTTTTGATTTAAATTGATAAAAAATTAAATGAACTTACCTCTTGCATGTCATGGCAACATGATTCCTTTAATAAAATTGCTCTGAATTACTCAAAACATGCTCATAAATGAATATTCATGCTTTTGTGAAAGTAGTAGAAATGCATTACAATTGTTTTCTTTT
This sequence comes from Sequoia sempervirens, assembly GCA_007258455.2. Lineage (NCBI taxonomy): Eukaryota > Viridiplantae > Streptophyta > Pinopsida > Cupressales > Cupressaceae > Sequoia > Sequoia sempervirens. The sequence continues at coordinate 20,035 of VDFB02129347.1, forward strand.
CTCTTTCAAGAGTAAAAATGCAATCACGTTATCCATAAGCATGTTATAATGTTCTCACATTTAGGGTTGGTAGTGATTGAGCCTTGAACTTGACATTTGTGAGTGCATTGCAGTTTAATGGGACTAAGCCTTGTATAACATGGTTACATTATTTCAATTTAAAATTATTTTTGGCCACTTTTTGGCCCCCCATTTGTGTTCACATACCCACATAGGTTGGTGAAGAGTAGGTGAAATAAATGCTTTGGTTGGAGGCATAAGAGTAACTCATATTAGAGTTTAGGGAACATATGGGACTTTCATCACATGTTTCATGAGATGGATGAGAGTTTGGAGGTGTTGAGGGATTTGTATTTGATTAAAAATAAAAAATAAAGAATCAACACATATGCAAATCAAAATGGTTTTGATTTAAATTGATAAAAAATTAAATGAACTTACCTCTTGCATGTCATGGCAACATGATTCCTTTAATAAAATTGCTCTGAATTACTCAAAACATGCTCATAAATGAATATTCATGCTTTTGTGAAAGTAGTAGAAATGCATTACAATTGTTTTCTTTTCTCTTACAAGAGTAAAAATGCAATCACGTTATCCATAAGCATGTTATAATGTTCTCACATTTAGGGTTGGTAGTGATTGAGCCTTGAACTTGACATTTGTGAGTGCATTGCAGTTTAATGGGACTAAGCCTTGTATAACATGGTTACATTATTTCAATTTAAAATTATTTTTGGCCACTTTTTGGCCCCCCATTTGTGTTCACATACCCACATAGGTTGGTGAAGAGTAGGTGAAATAAATGCTTTGGTTGGAGGCATAAGAGTAACTCATATTAGAGTTTAGGGAACATATGGGGTTGGTAGATATGGTAAAATTTTAGAAGAAGGTGAAGAAGGTAAAAGTGTAGATAGAGGAGGAAGTAGACCCTATTGAGAATGAGTTTTAGAAGGTTGAGATCAAGTGCCAAGTAGGGATGGGGTTTTGATGCATGATTTGACACACCAACTTAGACAAGGAAAACATATGCTTTGCCTCTCTTAAATGACAACAAAAAATATCTCCAAAAATTTATATCACTAGATCTTGATTATATTAGAATAAACAAAAAAATGATGTGTTTACTATTTTGATGAAAAAACTATAATAAAAACTAAGATAAAAGTATTACACACTCTTATTTTAACTAAATATAAATCAATAGACTTGAATTTAAAAAATAATTCCAACTAATTTAACCTTAATTCCATTGCATTCACATATCATTTCATATCAAAATCACCAATAAAAAGTATTTGAAGATAAAGAATTCAATTTTTCATTCAAAATTTATGAAAAGTTTAGTCCTAAATTAAATCCAAATTTTTTTTTGATGAATAGGCAGCCATCTATATTAAAATAAAGATAAAGTTACATACTCACAAAAAAAAGGTGGGTGGTAAGAAGGCACACCTCGAGAGTCGCATGGGCAAAACCCAAAAAAACCAAAAAATCAACCAGTCACATGGACTGAGCCCAAAAGTCCATGATTACAAAACATAAAAAGGGCCATTAAGCAGCCAAAGTAGTGTCAGTAGATCTAGGAGGGTCTCTATCATCCATTTTCTTCCCCCATACATCAGTGGGGTTTGGAGTGACATCAGGAGGAGGACCCCAACCATCGTATCTTTTTCCTTCTCTTTATCTTTATCCTCGCATCAGGGTGAGATTGTAAGTGCTAGACACGAATTTTTTTTACTAGTATTTGACCAACTAGAGCTAGAAGTAGGAGTGTCATCAAAGGACCACCCAGATCTACCATTGCCGCTCCCCGAAACATTGCTAGAGGGCCACCCCTAGCCGGCCTGTGACAGAGGAGAGTGGGTCCACTGAGGAGGGCGAGAATCCTGCCAAAGAGGAGGTTGAGAGTGGGAATGCGCAGAACCACTCCATTGCCTACCTTGAGAAAGTGACCGGTCATGTGAGGAGGTGGGTGAAGTGGGCACCTAAGCAACAATACATGAGGCATTGTCCCAGTGGTCCATAAGAACTTGTAGGTGAGCAACCTCAAGTGCAACTTTGTTAGCTTGCACTTGAATCTGTAAGAGCACATTAGAACAAATAATAGTTTTAGCATATAATGAAACATTAATATCCATTTGAGAATGAAAAAATATGCAGGAATTTATGTCTTTCTAGATATTGAAGAGGATTTCCACCCTGAAAGTGTGCCAAAGCTGGGTATACTTAGCAAGAATTTTGGGCGAGTCTCCTAGAAAAATCATATGCCAAGAGAAAGGGTCTGGTCTAAAGGGCCGAACAAAGTCATGAATCCAAGTCCAAAATTGCTGAGATCTGGGACAAAACTAGAAAAAATGCTTAAAATTCTCAACTTTCTCATGAAAAGGGAAATGAGGGTCCTGGACCCCCAGGTGAACAAGCCGAGAACCCATAGGAAAGGCTTGGAAAAGAATAGACCAAGAAAAGTGGGAAATTTTTGGCTCAAAACTTGTAGACCAAGTGGCAACAAATATTTTATGTTAGACATGAGTGGGAGATTGAAGAAGCCACCTCTGGTTCAAACTTTGAATCATAGGAAAACGTGGTGAAAGCCACTTGTAACCAAGCCTAGGCTTGTAATTTCTGAAAGGGGTGTCTGGGTACCACTTCTAGTCCTTCCACTAGGGTTTGGTCCCACGAATTCCAACCTTATGAAGCATCTCTATAGGAATAACATTCACCAGACCATCATAAGTAGCACGGTCCTATTTATGAAGCCTGTACAAGGCACATAACTCTTCCCATTGCATGATACACATTGTGGGTCTATGAAAAATCCGTTGTAGGGTCTGGATACCCTTTTTGTGGAATCTGAGCACCTTAAGCCAAGGCGACTTAGCCAACAACTGACCATTTCTAGCAAAGAGAGGTGACCATCAATTATTTTGCTAGTTGAGTAAAAGCCCATCACGAAAATCGGAGCCAACCTAGTGAAGTTAGGGCTTAACTGCCTCTGAAACTCTCCAAATGATTTTGGCCACAAAAGTCTCCATAATTTGGACTAGTTCCTCCATGACCAAAAGGGTTTGAAAGCCAATCCCTTTCTAGGAAGGTCTATGCGTAGGAAATCCTGATTGGATGCAATGTCTAAGAAGAATTTTCTAGGCCTCATTGCTAGTAAGGGCACAAATTATCCATTTGACACATAGGGTAGTCCTTTGCCATTGAGTGGAGAGCAACCCAATTCCTCCAGAATCTCTGGGAAGGAAAAAAAAATCCTAGGCAACATAGTGAAAACCTTTTTGGGAATCAAGAGAGGCCCAAAGAAAATCCTGGAGCAATTTTTCAAGCTTTCTATAGGAAGCTTTTGACAGGGCACAATAGGAAGAATAATAAACATGGGTAGCCATAACAACTTTGGAGCACAACTGAAATTTCCTCACCAAAGAGAGGGGCTTAGTAATTCAGTAAGCAAGAATTTGCTCGACCTTGGAAAGAACAACTTGCCATAACTCAGCCGGGGACACCTGTAAAGCAAAGGGAATGCCTAGGAACCAAAAAAATTCTCCTGGCCCAATCCACTTCCAATTATACTACTGAAACCAAGGAGGAGTGGGCAAAATAGACTGTATGTGGTACAAAGTTTTTTTCCACTGAATGGAAGAGCCATAAGAAAGAAAAAAAGTATTAAGGCAATCTAGGGCCACTTTAATATTTTCTTCTTCCTCTAGGAGAGTGAGGAAAGAGTCATCAACAAAATGGCCATTAATCAGCTGAGCTTGAGAGTTAGGCAACGAAATACCCTTGACACACTGTTGGAAAACTGTGTTGGCCAAAAGGTAGCCAAATCCTTTAGTCGCAAGCACATACAGGGAGGGGCAAGTAGACATCCTTGCCGAATGGAATGAAAGAGTCCAAAGGCAGAAGATTGACAACCATTAATGGTGATACAAACAGAGACATCCAAAAAGAGTATTCAAACAACTTGAATGAAATTAGGCCCAAAACCCAAAGCTTGCAACATAGCAAGAATAAAAGGTCATTCAATGCCGTCATAAGCCAGTGGAAAAATCAATTTTTTAAAAATGCTTTTTGGTTTGAATGTCTGGCCCATTCCATACCTTCTTAAATGACAATAATATTATCTAGAATAAACTTGGATTTGATAAACCCTATTTGCTTTGGGTGCACAAACTGAGGTAAAAGATGGCGGATCTTCAGAGCCAAAGCCTTGGCGATGATTTTTTAGGAGACATTGAGAAGCGTGATAGACCTGCAATTGCAAATTTCCTTTGGATCCCCAAATTTAGGTATGAATTTTATATTGCCTTTGTTTATTAAGTTACCTAGAGAATTAGCATGAAAAACCTTTAAGTAAACATGATATAGATCTTTCCCAACATATTCCCAAAGGGCCTTGTAAAACTCATAAGGGAAACCATCAATCCCTAAGGCTTTTCCATCAACCATGGAATGAACAGCTTCCTTGAGGTCATCAATTGTTAACAATTGATCACAAAAATTTCTCTAGGCTGAGGAAAGCCTAGAGGGCTTGCTATCACATAAGCGTGGGTTCCTATGCAATGAAAACCTACTTATAATGATG
>VDFB02129348.1:0-11338 GCA_007258455.2 Sequoia sempervirens
GAAATTCATCTTCTTCAACTAGAAGAACACGAAGCACAGAGCCGACCTCCACCGTCTGCTCTTGAACAGTATTTAGCCAAACATTCTGATTTTGGCTCTACACCATTCTATGGATGTTCCAGCTCCACATCCCGACCACCATAGTATACTCCTCATCATCCTGCTCATTTGGCCTACAGTCCTCAACTCCAAGCTGCTCTTGCTGCTGAAGGATTTCTTAGTGATGATGAAGTTGTTGATAATGAAGCTGAAGGCACGGGTGGCGAAATCCGACAAGTTCCTGAATTCCCCTCCAAAGAAGCACAATGGGAAGAAGACAATCCTTTTGGAACCACTCCAATCTGCAGAATAGTCCACAAACACTCTGTTTGTCCAGGTATGACTCTAGGAGTCCATTTCCCACATATTAAACTATATCACCTTCATTTTCTGCTTGATACTGGTGCCAATGCCAATTTGGAAAGATATAATTGCTTCTCACCCGATGTATGGATACATGCTGAAACTACTCTTTATTTTGGTAAAGGAAATCATAAATCCCAGTATGTCTGCCTTGTCCCTATAGAACTCCCTGATAAATCTATCCATCATGTTAAATTCATTAACCTTGAATTAGATGGATATGATGGTCTCATAGGTATGCATACACTCAAGGAATGGGAACCCATTACCATCACCCGAGATACTATCTCCCTTAAAGAGAACCAATGTAAAGTTCCTCGCCTCCATACTGAACAATGTAAAACAATAAAAGTACAGCGAGTAACCCTTCACAAACCCGATACTAGAATCTGGTTTACAAACCAACAGACTGCTGTTCAACAGCCCTTACAGTCCTTAATTAGCCAATTTCAACCTATACTCACCAAGGACTTATCCAAAGCTCATAGGAAGATGACTTGCAGCCTTCCTTTTGCCAAAGACCCTGTTACGGGCACATAACTTCGACCTACTGCTAAAGCCAACTATTTCCCATTTAATCAGGAAGCTTTAGAAGTTCTGAAACAAGAAATAAATGATCTTCTTCATCTAGGATTTATCCAGTCATCCACCTCTCCATTTAGCTGTCATGCAATGTATGTCACCAAAAAGGATGAACTAGGAAATATATCTAATGAAAAACAATTTGTCATAAATTACAAGCCTCTTAATGCCCTCCTGCTTAATAACCAATACCCTCTTCCTTCTATGGATCATATTTGGCGCAGCATTCAAGGATCAAATATCTATTCAAAGTTTGATCTCTCTCGTGGCTTCTGGCAAATCCAGATTATTAATGAAGATCAGTATAAAACTGCCTTTTCTATTCCTCAAGGTTTATACCAATGGACGGTTCTTCCCTTTGGTATCAAAACAGCTCCATCCATCTTTTAGAAACACATGGATGATATCTTTCGAAAGCATTCTGCTTTCATTGCTCCATATATTGATGACATTCTGGTTTTTAGTCAATGTCCACAAACTCATCTTGAACATCTCAAGAAGTTCCTTGATCTTTGTAAAGAACATGGATTGCTTCTCAATCCTAGCAAGTGTCATTTTGCTCAAACATAAATTCTCTTTGTTGGTGTCAAACTACTGGCCCATGGTCAGATGGAAGTTCAGGAACATATTCTTCGACGCATCAAAGATATGATTGTAACCGATAAGGAATCCCTTCAACGATTTCTTGGTCTTGTAAACTATATTTCTAGTTTTTATTCCCATATGGCACATGATCGTCATCTTCTCAATCAGTTACTCAAAGATGATGCTCCTGAATGGACAGAACAACATTTTGCTGCAATTCAGCAAATCAAGAACCGATGTGCACAATTACCTCCCCTGGCCCTTCCAGGCCCTGGTTTTAAAATTGTGGAAACAGATGCTAGCCACCATCACTGGGCTGGTGTGTTGAAAGAAAAACATGGAGATAAAGAGCTCATTGTCAGATACACATCTGGCACCTTCACTGGAGCTCAACTGAATTATCATAGCACACATAAAGAAATTCTTGCTGTGATAAACTCTTTCAAAAAGTTTCAATTGTTTATTGCTGACAAATCCTTTTTGTTGAGAACAGACTTACAACATTTCAAAGGTTTCTTCAAAAAGGCCTCCAAAGACCAAACTCTCTATGGTCGATTGGCCTGATGGGCTCAATTCTTGGATATATTTAACTTTGAACATGCACATATCCATGGAAAACATAACATTTTTGCTGATTATCTCACCAGAGAAGGCTTCCAAGACACCGTTAATATCCGCCTTGTCAGTTCAACCAGCACCAACATATTGGAAGTTCTTGATCCCTTTCAAGTTCCTGATTGGTCACTCTTTCAGCAACAACAACATTACCAAAGTGAAACCGCAAAGCATAATTTGGTTCAACATCAAATTTTCAGTTGGTTGCCTTTGCAGTCTAATCCAAAGTTCAACTTCTACCAAATACCATATGAAGAAGAAGCCAATACTTTATGCTTCCACAATCCTCGACCATGTGTGATCCTCTACACAATGAAAATGTTTGACATTCTCTGGATGTCTAATATTCTAACATGGTTTTCTCAGCTCTTATGGATGCAGGAACATCAACATGGTCAAGTCTTTCAATTCCAGTTAGATCACGACTACAATATGCCGCCTTATACTGCTTCTCGTAGTCCCACACTAGAACGACTACTGCAAGATATTGGACCTATTGGTTTCTATCTCTCCGAAGATCCAACACACCATATCCGCAAACTTGCCCACAATAACTTTCCATGGTGGGTACAAAAGGATCATTCCTGTTCCGATCTTGTTGTCCGACATACTACAAATATCTACTGGCATAATGAAATCACCTATGATGAAGATATTCCAAATGCTCAACCACAAGACAATGAATTCTTTCAAGGCCCTTTTGGCACGTCTGATGATTCCGACTATGCACCTCGCCACTCAAAGACTATCCGGAGGAGCCGATCCCTACTCTATTCTCGCCTTCTAACCGATTCAGCCGTACTCCATTTGGTGTTTTTCCACTAAAAGTGGGATGAGATGCCACCTCGCGATGCCACCTTGTGCTTAAAGCCGTAACTTCACTATGTTAGTGTGAAGACGAGTCATTATCCTCGTGATCAAAGATACCTCTGTCGTACTTGCTTTCGGCTGTAAAGCAACCGCATTACGAGCTGCGGGTCCTTGTCTCATTTGTCAATAATGTAGACACTATTCACTTTACACGTGTCCCTCATCTGTCGACGGAACTCAAACAAAATTCTTGATCGCTTTGCCTTCTTTTCCTATAAAAGGAGCTCGCAGATCATATACAAGACATAATGGGTTTTAGAGAGTTTAGAGTCTAGAGTCTGAGTCTTAGGAAAAACCGAGTATCCTCTTTGCATTGCAACTCCGGTTGATCCCTACAAATGAGAAAGGTTGTAATATTTGGTATATGAGTCTGTAATATTTGGTATCATTCTCTATGCAGCAAGTAATGCCTCCATTATTTCAATGTTTGGACAATAGCATATAATTCTTTATCATAAGTGACATATATCTTCTTCACATCATTTAGTTTCTCACTAAAGTAGGCAATTCGCCTACCCCCTTGACCCAATACACCTCCAATGGCTACAGTAGAAGCATCACACTCAATGGTAATCTTTTTCTCAAATTCAGGAAAAGCAAGTATAGGGGCTTTGGTTACCTTCCTTTTGAGTTGTTCAAAACCTCTTTCAGCTGCTTGGATCCAACAAAAAGACATGTCTTTAGTACAATCAGTCAAGGGTGCACATATTCTACTAAAATTTCTAATAAAACTCTTATAGAAGTTTACTAATCCATGAAAACTCCTTATTTTTGTAATACTTTGAGGGATAGGTAATTCAAGTATAGCCATAAACTTTTCAAGATCCATACTTACCCTTTTTGTTGAAATCACATTTGCAAGGAAAACCAACTTGGCCATACAAAACTCACTTTTTTTAAGATTTATAAACAACCTCTCCCTTCTAAGTGTATCAAAAATAATTTGTAGGTGTGCTAAATTTTCTTCCATGTTCTTGCTAAAAATCAATATATCATCAAAATAGATTATGACAATTTTTCCAATGTAGGCTCTAAATACCTAGTTCATGGTGCACATGAAAGTGGCAGGGGCATTAGACATTCCAAAAGGAATCACCAACCATTCATATAAACCATCCTTGACCTTAAATGTTGTCTTCCATTCATCACCTTCTCGAATTCAAATATGATGGTAACCACTCCTCAAATCAATCTTGGAGAAAATATTACCACCTACCAAACAATCTAACAAGTCATCCATTCTAGGGAGGTTGTACTGATACTTTACCATGATCTTGTTGATAGCTCTAGATTCCACACACATCCTCCACTTGCCTCCTTTTTTTGGTGAAAGTAAATCTAGTGTGGCACAAGGACTCATGCTCTCCCTTATGAACCCCTTTTCTAATAATTCACAAATTTTTCTTCTCATCTCTTCATTTTCTTTTGGAGATAATTGATATGTAGCTTGGTTAGGAAGCTTGGATCTTGGCACTAAATCAATATGGTGTGTGATCCCTCATGAAGGAGGTAAACCAACTGGCAGCTTTGATGATGTTATATCAGAATATTCTTCCAACAACTTGTGCATATTTGGTGGGGGTTGGATCCTACTAGGCTCTCTTGCTTCTTTTGGCCATAGAAAATAACAATTTGATCCCTTTCCCTCATTGCAAAAATTCTTATAACTGGTACAAACAAGAGACAAGGATGTCATTTCAAAAGCATCCTCTTCTTTCCATGGTTTTAAGAGTGTTTTCTTTCCTTTATGTTGAACCTCATAAGTATTGTCTCTACCCTGATGGGTCACATTTTGATCATATTGCCAAGGCCTCACCAACAATATATTACATGCATCCATCAACACAACATTACAAAGCACTTCATCCTCGTAAGGACCAATTTTGAATGCTACAAGACAAGATTTATCCACAAGCACACTATGATCTTTTTTTAACCAAAAAATCTTATAGGGATTAGACTTTGGAACACAAGCAAGCTGTAAATTTCTAACCATCTCTATAATTACCAGATTATTAGTAGATCCACCATCTATGATCACCTTACATACCTTTCCCTACATTTTCATTTCATCTAGAAGACACTTTCCCTTTTCCAATCAACTTCAGGAGTTTCCTTGTCCCTAAAAATTAAAGTTCTCAACATTAGGTTTTCTCCTGATTTAGCCTCAGCTTCTTTTGACCAAGTTTTTTATTCTTCTTGGCTTACCATTACCCTTTTGGGGTTTTGAGGACAACCTATAGCCTTGTGGGCTTCATCACAAATAAAACACCTTAAGGGCTTTTGCTCCCCTAATGGCATTTTTCCATGTCCCCTACCTCTAAAGCTTCCTCTTCCCCAAAAATCTGGCCTCGCACTTTCATCTAAGTCTTCCTCTTTAGTAGTCCTGGAGGAACTCCCTCTCCCTCTATTTTGGTAGTTATCACCTTTCTTACTCACAAATTTCCCCTTTTGATTTAGCTTCTCTTCTGCCCTTAGTGCATATTCATAAGCTTCATCCATCGTAGGTACTTTCAAAAATGCGAGCTCATCCTAAAGTTGAAATTTTAGTCCATTGACATACCTAGCTGTTATTTTCTCTTCACTTTCTTATATATCCATTCAAATTTGAAGCTTCATGAGCTATTCAGTATAAGCCTGGACTGATTGAACCTTCTGTTTCACATTTTGAAATTCTTTAAATAATTTATGCTAATAATCAGAGGGAAAAAATCGAGCTCTCAAATGTTTCAACATCTTAAGCCAAAGCCTAATCTTATTTTTCCCTTCTCTTCTTCTTGAAATTTGTATGTTCTCTCACCATAGGGATGCATGCGACTTCAACTTGGATGCAATAATTTTTCACCATTTTTGGATCATCCTCATCAATATCCTCCATGTCAAAGTACTTCTCCAATTCTTGGACCCAATCTAAAAATCCTCTAGGTTAATCTCACCCTTAAAATGATAAATATCAACCTTAATCTTAGAACTCTAGCTTTTTAAGAATTCAACAAGCCTCTCCATAGGGTCTATAGCATTAGCAACATTCCTATGAAGGTTAGCATTTCTCTTGCCCCTTCTTCCCCAATTCACATGGACTCCCCTCTGGGCCATCATTAATTGCTCTGGTACCAAAAAATAATGTAGAAATCAACCTCTGGGCCTACACCTGGGTCTCCAAACGATCATGGTTAGCTCCTCAACTAAAATCCATAATGCCCTACAGCTAGACATCTTAACATACAACTCAATGTTTTATTCCATAACCAGAATATGAAGCAAATTCCATTAGCAAAATGATACAGAACACACATAGAATGAAAGAAATATGGACTCAAGAGAATAGAGATTGGATATTTTTATTAGAAACAAGCCAAAAAAAAACCTTTAGAAACATATACAACTAAAGGAATAAAGCCATCACTTCTCATCTATGCCAAGTCTTTTCTCCCCCAAAAAATCTTGAACAAAGCCAAAAACTCCACAATAAAGAAGAATACAAGACAAAAATAACAACTGCCCAGACTGTTAGTCACACAACAAAAAGAAAGGAAGTAATGAATTGATAGAGGGAGTCAACTGTCAACTATTACACATCTACCCAAACATGGATAGTTTTAGTGGTTACATCAGTTAATTGTGTTCAAATGTCCAAAATAATCACCTACAAATGTTTCATTATGAAATCACATTAAATTGCACCAATGCATATTACCAAATATGAGACCATATAGTACATAGTTATCGGTTGAGCTTGTTATGAGTGCTTTATGGATTCATGTTGCTAAAGTTCATGAGATCCAGGATGTAAAGTTATTTGATGACAAACGAAGCTCTTTTGAAAGAATAGACACTATAGAAAAGGTAGATGTGACACATCATTGAACACACACAGATAACTAAAACCCAAGAAAACAAAAAACATACTGCTAAAATCTTATGTCAAGTTTTTGATTCTGTAAAAAAAAGCTAGACCACTTGGAGTTGTGGTGTTGTAACTCGTATGAATGCAAAAATATACAGATCAAAAGAATAAGACTATGATCTACAATTTATTGGAAACATATTTTAGAAGCTTGCTACAAATGCATGCCATTTACTCATCAAATATATAAATGCCAAATTTGTAGCCCATGAGCCTATTGTAAGCATAGATTTTTATGATAAAAAGAAAATTCCTCACTGAATAGTTTCTAAATTTCATGATTTTTACATTTAAATAAATTAACCTTAAATGATTTATCTAGGGAACAAACAAAGTTAAATATTTCAAAGCTTAAAGAAGGTCATGTCACTTAGGAATAATCCACAATTATTCATTGTATAACTTTAATCTCTTATTGTATAATAGTTTAATATATAGACAAAACCCCTACTCGTGCACCATTGGCAACCAATTGAAATTAACAAGTACTTGCAGAATTAAACACTTGAGATCTGTTGTAAGGAAACTCTTGTATTTTTCTAGTATATTTGTCTCAAGAACTTTTTCCTTCATTGAAAACAAAGACTATTCCACACCATATAAATACTTAACATGAATTCAATTGATTATACCCCATTTTCTTATTGTTGATAACAAATCAAAGAAGACTTCATTGGTATAAGCTATCAAAATATCCTCTATTTCTACCAATACATTCGAATTTAATGTATGCTATATAATCATGTGATTCAATTCCCCGAGCCCAAACACTTGCATTGGAAATGAAAGTGTTCCCAACAAATGTTATTTTTCTTGCCCCTGTTGAATTTAATGACCTATCATGTCTTCATTTCTTTAGGGTTGAGAGAAAAGTTTTGGAGGGTTATGTTATATGAACGAATGATATCTAGGTGTTTTGTGTGGCCCAACTATAACTTTTGTTTTTTGTTGTTGAAAGACTATTTAGGGCTGAAAAATTTCTCAAGTATAGCATTCCCCTTTGCTATCATAGTTGTTTCTTTGTTCTTGCACTTAAAATAAACTCAACAAAGGTTTTCTTCATTGATTTTGTCTAAAAGAAAATTTTTGCATCACATTTGTTTGTCTTAAGCAAAATCATTTTCCATTACATCTATTTTGTTGGAATCCCAAATATGGGCCCATTAGGCCACAAGTTGGACTTTTGTTTGAATTTTTGTTTGTATGCCACCATGGATTATTGGGGTGGTCCAACATCCATAATTAGAATCTCATCATCCATTTGAAATTGAAAGAAAAAATACTATCATCTTTCATGCTTGGAAGAGTCAAGTGGAGCTTGAAATTTTTTTGGATCCTATATCATTATGAAAATGTGTCTTGTCAAATAGAGATAATTAGGATTTCAGGCCCTTTCGAAGATAAGCTATAGCATTTTCCATTAACAGCTATGAAGATATTACACAGTTTTATTCAAGTTTCTTGTCTTTGTATGGGATTGATATTGAGTTTAAGATTTAGAGAACGTAAGTGATGGAGTATATCCCACTAGCATCATTGGGATAGAGGAACAACATGCAATTCTAGAATTTAATGTACCTTTCAACTTCCTATTTCTAGTAGCATGAATAGTAGAAATTATGACAAATCCCTCATGGATTTGTTCAACTATTCTCTTTGAATTCAAAAATTATCTCACTATTTGGATGTTCATCGTAATTTTCATTTTAATAAACATACTCTAAATCCCTCGTCGAAACCTTATTTTTAGGTTGCAACTCGCCAAATTGGAGGATTGAAAGGATAATACTAGTGAGGAACAAATTGGAGGAACGAGAACCAATACAAGTAGGGAAAGCACTAAAAAATGCCAAGAAACAATTGAAACCTACAAACTTAATATTTTTGGTGTGAGCAAAGAATCTTGATGTTGGGTCCTACATAGAGCAAAAATTTTTGCAAAATTGAATATTACCCAATCAAATTTAAATATTAAACAGGTGATTTTAAAAAACCCACGAGAAACAACATAGTGTGAGCTATGAAGTGTGAAATTTGAAAAGAAAAATAAAATTATATAATTCTTAAACTATTGAACATTTTATTTATAAATGGACCATCTCAAAGTATTTCGCACCAGTTCAAAACATGTGTGCTTATAGAATTCTAAATATTAGCCCCTAATTTTAGAATCTACCACTACTAGTTCTTATTCAAGACCCCTCTTGCAGCACCATCTTATTTTTATAGTTATTCCCCATGTCCTATTATGAGAATCATTAGGGTAAAAGACAATTCAATGAAATTAGGAAAAAGAGGATTAGTGAAGACTATTAGGAAACCTTTAAACCAATGGATAAGGAATGGGGTTGTGCTCCCCACTGTTTAGAAATCTTTGTCTCTTTCAAATGACAAACAACAACTGTAGGAATTAAGGATGATTCAAGGCCCCTTGATAAAAGAAATCCAAACGAAATATTTTTCATAAGCCTCTTAATCACAACCTATAACTAATAAGAGACATCAATCAATGTACTTGAATAACAATACAAAAATCCAAACAAAAGCCTAAGAAATAAGGCTCTATCATAATTTTGGCATGGAAGGACCCAAAGAAAAGAACTAACTGCCAAAAAATATGAGTGGAGATGAATACCTCTCATGAATAAACCAAAATAAACCATTTTCTCTCGTCATTGCACACAGATATTATAGCTAAAATGTAAACAGTTCCAGTTTTCTCAACCATGTTCACTCCAACAAGACATGCCATTTTCATTTTCCCTCTCCAACTCCGCTATGATCGCCACTTTGATAATGGAACCACATAAATCACTCTTATTGCTAAAAAATTTATGCCAATTATATTATAGAAAATTAATTTGGGATATATTTTTTGTTATATATTTTGCAAATTTACTTTAACAATATACAAATATTTTTCAAATAAGAAAAAAATTTCAATGTTGATTTGTTAAAACCAAAGTTATTATTAACTAGTTAAGAAATAGGCCTCGCCTATAGTTCCCTTGGTAGGAACTAACAATCAATTGTTTTTAAGTGATGCTTGAAATATAAAAAAATCTCTAAAAATTACTTATCTCAATATATTATTTAGATTGAAACCTACTCAATTATTTTCTTAGAATCAAACATACTTAACATATTACTCCATTTACCAAACATTCCAAAAATATTATATCTTATAAAACTATGTGTGGAGATATTTTCCATGTGACTAGGTTTTGAAATTTTCATATTTATTTGATTTTGTTTTAACAAAAAAAAAAAAAACTTAAAAATAGGTAAAATAATAGTTCACTTATCTAAAAAATAAGCAAAATAATAATTCACTTATCTAAAAAAAGGAAAAATAATAGTTAATTTCTATTCTTCCTTAAAATATGTCAATAACACAAAAAACCTTTTAGCCATGTTTACAAAAAAATAATTTTTATAATTTATAAAGTTAAATATTATACAAGTTCACTTTACAAATTTGAATTTTATTTTTATTTTTTAAAAATTATTGTTTTTGATTGATTGAAAGCTAATTTATTAATAACTAATTAACTAAGAAAAAGCAAAACTCATTGCAATACTATTGCCTAACGGAAAGTACTAATAAGTGCATGTGAATAGGTGAAAGGAGGGAATGTGATGGACACATTCTAGGCCTAGGAGGCAAATAAACAACTGATTGGTGTTGTGGGGTCCACGCATAAATTATAAGGTGCAATCAAGGCTTAAATTTGATGGCCGTATGGTCGTATTTAGTCATTTTAGTTGTAAAATACAATTAAAATTTTAGGAAGACTATATCACTTGAAAGGAAATTTTTTAGTTAAACTCTCAAAATTTCTATGTAATTATTTCTATTTATGTCTTTTCAATCTACATATATTTTTCTTAAAATAGATAACCTTTAATATTTGAAAGGCAACTTCAAATAAATGACCATCACAAAAAAATTGCTTGACAGGCAGGGTCGACTGTCAAATTTAAGCCCACTGTGCAATCATAATAATTTTTGATAGACTGACACCTAGTGCCAACAAAGGTGTAATAGACTGACACCTCAAGGGTCTCATTTTTAGAGGACGTGTTTCTCTTTTCAAACTATTTTGAAGTCAAATGGAAATAGACACCAAAGTTGGACTAGTTATGGTTTCCTATAAGTATTTGAATTGCTTTTTCTTTCAAAAAAGTTGGTCTAGGTGTAGGCTGTATAGGAATTTGCATTTGGTTTAGATATGGCCCAATACGGACTTAAATTTGATGGTCGTATGACCATATTTAGAGATTTTTTCTGTAAAATACAATCAAAATTTTAAGAAGATTGTATTAGATGAAAGGAGAGATTTTGGATAGACTATCAAAATTTATATAGAATTATAA
>VDFB02129349.1:0-56285 GCA_007258455.2 Sequoia sempervirens
TGTTGGGATGGTATGTATCAATTTGATTAGTCATTATGTTTCATTTCTTTATCTTCACAGGGGGAGTGATTTCTCAATGGTATTGGTCTCTTTTTCATTTTTGTCAAAGGGGGAGAAAAAAAGAGCAAAGGGCGCAAATAAGGTGCAAAATTTGTGAAGTTGACATCAATGCCAAAGGGGGAGTTTGTTGCATTGGCATTTATTTGTCATTGATATCAAATTTTGTTGCATGAAGGATTGTCATTGTTGGTTTGGAATTGTTAGTGGTTGATGTTCTCCATGGCATTCAAGTCATTCAAGTTTGATGGGTTACTTGCATTGGTAGTGCTTGGTGAGTATTTTGTTGTTTCTGATGCTAGATGGTATCAAGGTCAAAGTAGTTGTAGATTACTCTATCATAGAGTTGCTTAATCTTTCAAAGTGCATGCAGCTTTGCTTGATCTATCAAGGTGCATGGTGGTGTGATGGTAGTTATCACAAAGTTTCTTGTCACAATGTTGTTTCACAAAATTGGTTCATGATGATTGAAGTGTTGCTTCAGTAATGGTGTTCATGGGATTGATCATCTCTTCATGGTGTTTTATTTTGTGACCGACGAATTAGTATGGGTGGACAACACTTGATCCATGAAGATATGAAGCATAATCATGCCACTAAACGTCAATCCCAATAAGATCATTCAATTTATGCAAAGATAAAGAAGTCATTAAAATTACCATATTAAATTATGAAAACTTGATAAAACCTCTAATCTAAGACATTGAAACTTATTCTATTGGGGGAGTGGTGTCTCGTTGATGTGGAATGACGACCCTTTCCCAATCCCTTGGATAATGAGCTTGTTTCAATTAGTTTTACTAAAGAAAATTGATGAAACCATTGTGAGATGTGTGATGAAACATGATTTAAATGCTAAGCTAACATGATGCAAGCTATTTTAACATGATTTATGCTAAAATGATCAAGATATGTGAGTGAAAAGCTAATATAAATGGATTTTAAGCTAAAAATATTGAAACCCTAATTAATAAAAAAGCTACATGAATGCATCTATGTTACCATGGAAGCCATTAATGGAAGCTAAGCTAATTAATTCAAGTAATTAAGCTAAAATGATACTAAATAAATGCTAAATATGAGTGTGAGTGTGAGTGATTTCAACGGCATGAGTTTTCTCTAAAAAAGATGGATCCATTTATCTCCGAATAGTGATCTATTTATAGGAAAGGAAATGAGAGATGAAAGATTGAGATCAAAAGGTTAATCAATGGTCAAGGACGAAGGAAAAATGAAACATGGATCATGAATTCTCATCAACAGATGAGAATTGATGATCACATGGATCAAGGAAAGAATCAAGGGTTCTCATTCCTTCAAACAAACACACTTTTAACTTGCACAAGAAGTCTTACAAGTTAACTTGCACATGAAGTCTCCTAAGTTTGTTATGAAAGATAATATTCCTTTTTTCAAATGAGTGAAGAAAAGAGAATATTCTTTGGAATATTCTCATGGGTGAGGGAAATAGATATTTAGCAAAATAAAACAAAATTTAATTGGGCAAAAAGGGAAGGAATATTCCATGGGAATATTCCTTTTGGAGGAATGTGCAAAGGAGGAATATTCCCTTGCAAGTGGGGGGAAATTAAATTTATTAGTAATTGCTAATTAAACAAAGGTTTAATTTAAGCAATTAAGGGGAATTAGATGATATTCATTAAATAAAGTGATTTAATAAAAAGGGGAGATATGATATGACATTTAATTAAATAACTTAGGGTTATTTAATTAAATAAGAGGACTTAGGGATTGAATTAAATAATTCAATTTATTTAATTTAAAAGAGATGAAATGTTAGCATAGAAGGGGGTGAATTAACCCGATTAGATTAAGTAGGTTAATAGATGCAAAGGGTGCAATTAATTAAATAGCTAGGAAAATTTAATTAATTAAGCGAAAAGAGGATGGGTTTTAGGAGGAAATGATGTTAGTATACTTGATTCGAGTACATGATATCATTCAGGATATTTTTAAGTTTCTACATTTTCCCCCTCTTTGAAGCAAGGTACTTGCTACCTTGGTTCAAAGACTAATGCTTTTTGGATTAAATTTTTTTGCTTAAATTAAAAAAAAAATGATTTTTTGGATGCTTCACGGTTGCCCCAGTAGAAGGAATAAAAATTTGGTTCCCTACCCCCTAGATAAATTGGGCAAAAATTTTGAAGTTTGGGTTTTCTTGACAAAGGTTAAATGCTACCCTAAGAGTCTGAAAAAGGCTTTGGGATTCAAAAAATTCCAAAAACACAAAAAATGATGCAAAATAAGTCTAGTTTGGCAAGATTGGTGAAAATGGTGAAAAACCCTAGCTTTTGGTTGAAATTAGGGCAAAAAACCCTAATTTTTAAGCTTAAATAGGTGAGGAAGGGTCACTTTCAATTCATTTATGCATTCACATCTTAGAGAATTCTTGCAAATTGAGCTCTGACCTCCTAATGAAATGGCACAACGAGTGCTCCCATGACACATTTTGACTTTTGAGTGCATTTATTGCAATTTGAAATTTGGATTTTAGCAACATCGCTTTATAGCGACACTATTTTGAGAATCGGTGATGCTATTTTCATTTTTAGTGATGCATATGTAATGAGCGACGCAGTTCACAATTTGAAATTAGGGTTTTAGATTTCAAATCCCGGATGCATCTCATGATTTGCAATTTAGATTTAGAGTTTCCAAATTTTAAATGTTGACGTGGATGTGATGAGCGACACATTTAGTGATTTGAAAGTTGAATGCATCCAACGTCACTATTTGGAATTTGAGTTATAGCGACGCTTTTATCATTTTGAGGGATAAAAACTCCAAACTTAGCCAATTTTTGTGAATTTTTACATTGTGTGCTTTGTGGGTGTAGGAGGTTATCCAACCTTCGATGTCCCACGAGCACTGACCGACTATACTATCTAGACAATGATTTATCTAAGCTTCGACATGAGCACCTTGGGGAGATTGGATTGTGGTACATCGCCTACATGCCCGTCGTGTGGACCCATTTGGTGATGATGACAGTGCTATGCAAGCAATGGCATAGCGAGACCTTGTCATTCCACTTACCTATTGGCGAGGCGATAGTGACATTGGAGGATGTATGAAATATTTGTGATTATCGATACATGGTGAACACGTGATTTATGACACTGATACAAGATATGATGCTTTCCACAAGGTTCTTGACCAGGAGTCCATTGTCCTAGTCAACTCCTAGATTGACCTCGAGATGTACAAAGGTTGGGCGTCAACCTTTAGATTGATCATTGCGACAGTGATTTTAGGGTTGGTTGCCGTAGATCGATGGAGCAGGGGAGTCAGTCTAGGATGGGGGTTCGCTTGGCATAGGATGATTTTATAGAGGACCCAGTTTGCATGAGATTCAGTGATGTTGGCCTCCCTATACCGTGATATGCATGACTTTGTGTATTGTGATGGGAGAGAGATTGGTACAAGGGTCACCCTTATTCACATATGGGCATGGGAGCACATCATTGTGCTCTGATTGATTATCCATATGGTAGATGTCGAGTCAGATGATCTAGTCATCTGGCAATATAGAGGTGCTATCACTCTTCAGCACACAGGGCAACTTAATATCTCATATTGGCAGAGAGTGATTAATGAGATGACAATATTTAGATGGAGGCCATGGCTCCAGATGCCTACATGGTACAATGATGTACAACAGTTGTTCTTTGCTTGGTAGACTCGGTTGATGCAGGGTCGAGAGCACACTATGATTGAGAGGTTCCTACCTAATAGAGTTTCCAGACAGTTTGGCAAGAGGCAGGACAAGCTCAATGATCACTACACTACCATTTTTACTAGATCAACATGAGAGATGACATGGGGACACATTATCCCAAACCACGAGATTGTTGAGGGATTTCAACAGTTGATTGCAAGGCCATGGGCCTATGATCAGGGATAGGCATATGCATAGACTACACCTACATATGATGCATGGTTTGTACCCCTTCCCAGATTGAAAGATCCAATAGTTATACCTCCATGAGGGAGGCCGAGAGGGAGGGGCATAGGTAGAGGTTGAGGCTAGACAAATGATGGACAGGGCAGAGGATAGGGTAGAGGATAGGATGACCAAGATGACCAACATCAGGATGGATAGGTCCCAGGTGCACCACCATTGCATCAATAGCAGTAGCCACCGATACAACAACAACCACCACAATAGCCATTTTCAGGGCTAGATCCCTGTGATGTTCAGATTCATCAATTTTAGTTGTAGCTATAGGTGGTCACAGTTGAATGAAATCAGGCTCAACAATAGTTATTGGTAGTCACAGCTAAGAGAGACTAGGCCTGACAACAAGTACAAGCAGTCACAACTGAGAGGGATCAAGAGTGTCATCTTAGACATACCTCAGATATGCAGTTGACATAGGAGGTCGGGTGATGCTAGCAATTAGAGGCCATTATAGCTGTAGCACAAGGATGGATAGTTTCTACTCGATTATACAAAGAGAGTGACTGAGGCTACATATTATTGTATGCATAATCATCGAGATGTCCCTGCAACGATGAGGCAACCAGATTATTCATAGAGGAGTGGAGCACATCCCTGGGCTGAGGATCAACCATTAGAGAGATAGCTTGGGGAGGGGAGTAGCCATCAAGGCTAGCTTACTTTTATAGACACTTTTTGGATTATTTCCCAATTCTTTATACAGATATACATTCATGGGCTCCTTTTTGATAGCCTTGTGGATATTATACTTTTGATAGATATACATACACTGACTCATATATTGTACCATGACATTCATTTTTGATATATATGATATCATACAGATTCAATATGCGATGTGTTCTTTATTTTATGCTTATGAATATATGGATGCATATGATGTTGAAATGATGTGATATGCTTATATATATTATGATCATGTATGAATGCAACGTAATGAATGAATGCACTTATTTTTGTGTACTTTTCTATGCAATTTATGAGATGATGATGTATGCATATGGATGAATGTATGGATGTTCATGATATGTATGCTTATGATATGATAATGCAATGTATGTTTATGATAATGTCCACAATGATTTAAGATGCTTAGAATAAAAAATCTATATTATTCAGCACAACTTAAATGATAATGATGTTGTAGTGAAATATGTGTTTCATATATTATGATATGTTGTGATTATGTGAGATGTATGCATGCTAATGATTTGTGGATGCAATATGGATGCATTGATGATGCTTTTGTTGACTATCATGGTACCAGGTTAACGCGTATAGAAAAGAGAAGAAATAAGATGAATGATTTGACCATTGATTTTGATGATTGATTCAAAAGGTCCAACAAGTCTATGATCCATCGAGACTTTATTAAAGATGGTGATGAGAGATGTATGACGATGATTTGCTTATATCTTGGGATTGGGATTTTTCATCGTTCCTTATTTTTGATATAAGACATATATATTATGCATCAAGGTATCAATAACCAAGACGATGTTGTATCTAGTGTAATGGACTTTGACTTTTCAAATAGATAGGATAGTTCTTATTCACACCTTGACATACAAAAATATTGTTGGAATGTAAGTTAGAAGTTTAGAATATATTGGACTAAAGCATATGCAATAGTCAACAATATACTCCAAACAACTTCCCTACACACAACTAAGCAAATATGCGCCAAGATTATTTTACAAGAATACCCACAAGAACAACAAACAAAAGATAATGATCAATGACCCATTCCTTTCTCTCTAAATCATTTTGTAGACATCATCGAGAGGTCCTCAGAATGGGTCAATAAGATAAATCATAAGAAAAGATCAAAGACAAATAGTCAGTGTTATCTATATCTCTCACCATTTTAATTTAGCTAAGGTGACTTCTAATACTAATGTCCATCACAGGAAGGATACATCCTAGGACATGTTGATCAATTTTTTTGATTAGGATGAGGTGTATGATAAGTTGTTGATACAAACTCCATTGACTTGTTTACCTATGATCTAGACTTTAGATTTTTGACACTTAGGTTCCCACTTTACGACTTGCTACACTTGCTTTCTATTTGTTTTTTTCCAAAGGTTGAAGGTGATGATTGATTTATTATGGGTGAAAGTTTATTGCGGGTGAAAGCGAGATGAGATGGATGGTTTTGGATTTTTTGAAATATTTCAATGTTTTTGGTATTTTGAAAATGTTTTGAGGTTGTTTATGTTAATGTTTTGGTTTTTGATTATTTGAGGCTATTTAGGGTTTTCTGTAAGATTTTTGAATGTTTTGGGGTTTTTCTATAGTTATTTGGATGTTTAGGGATTTTTTGATATTTGAATGTTTAGGGGTTTTTTGAGCTTTTTTGACCAAGAACCTAACCTAAAATACCTATCCTAGGGGCCTCGAGGTGTTGATCAAAGATTAGCCTTGCCTACGTTATACACAAAGACCACATAGATCGATTGACTTGACTTATTGAAGATGAAGATGAATAGTTGATGGAATGTCAATTTATTATGATGAACTCCTAAAGGCCTGACCTAGGGTGTCTTGAGGGACATTCAAGCTTAGAGACTCGTAGTTCGACAAGGTACTATTTTTGGATTTTTGATGTTTTGACCTTTTTAGGGATTTTTATGTGTTTTGGATGTTTTGGATTTTATGACTATAATTTTTTGAATGTTTTTGGATTTTAGTTGTACAAGATTTTGGATATTTTTGGATTTTGATGAGATTTTATAAATATTTTTGGGATTTTTGATAAGATTTTAAGACAAACGATACCTAGATCATGATGTCAATGTTATGCTTGTGAGATAAAAGACATGGATCAAGAGTTATTTGAAATCAAGAGTGCAATAACCTGCCCCCAGTGTCTAACAATTCTTCATAATGCAATGGATAACCAAGATAGGTAATGTATATGCAAAGAGTTTGATAGAGTTTTATCATGCTAGGTATGGGCTATGGGACTTCATGAGATAAAATGGTAAAGAGCTTGTCAAAAAATTTCCATGAATAGAGTTGAAGTATTCACTGAATCTTTGTCAAGATCAAGATAAAGTGGAATATCTAGATGAATCTAGATTGGATGGATGGAGGGAACATTGGATTTATCATGACAAGGATGATATGCTTCTGTCTGAGAAGGATCATATTGATGCTTGATTCTACTCATGATGCATGTTTGTCAGGTTTTCATCATAGTACTTTCCCAAAGCACCACCATAGTGGTTTTCAATGGAGGATGATTTTTATTTTTTACTATTTTCTTGATTTTTTGAAAGTTTTACCCTCATGTTGAATCACCTAGTGGAATTGATGTAGAGGCCATTTTCATAACGTGCCAACGATATCCTTCTCAAAGAAGCTGCTTTGCTAAGATACAAGCACTTGAATGCAACCTTGAAGAACTTTGATTTACCTTGTGGATACCAGAATTAACCTTGTCTATGTGTGCACATCGTGATATGGTACCCTCAAAATCCTTACGATGAAGGGTAGCTACCAATGCAAGGTCAATGTGAGAATTGGATATTGTGAATGGAGTGTATGGTGACATGTATGAAGGAATATGAAATGGATTGGTCGATAGTTTGAAACCTTTGACTCTCCAAACTTGGGAAGATGAGTGATGATGGATGGGAATAGAGGTTTTCGTCGAATTACTTTGTTCCTTGCTTGAGAAGCCTACTTTTTTCTTTGAGGATGCTTTTGATGGATCCATTTCCATTTTTTATTTTTCCACATAGTTTCTTTGACTAATAGAGTTTTGGAGGGATGATTTTCTTTATTTTTCTTTGGTATCCACTTGCATTTTATTTGTCCTTTTAGCTTTACTGATTCATTTTATTTGATGATCTTCTCCTTGCCTTGATAGGAATATTTATTTTTATGTTGGTCCCAATTTGAGTATGAGATGATGGGTGGATGATGATTCATGATACGACTATTTGTAGTGTTGATAACATTTTCATCATAAAGATCCTTTGTGCCCCATATGTTGATGTTTTTCATAGTCAATATTTCCCCTGACGTTGTGGACATGTTAACAATACCTAATCCTTTTGCTCTAATAATGTAACCTCTGATCCATAGCCACTGAATATGACTTGTCGTGAACACATGATATTGCTACGGGTTCTTGTTGTTCAAGAATATGAATTGTTTGCTCTAATTATATGACATTGTTAGCTATTGATACTACTTCAAAAGATGTCTATGATGACTCAAAAGATGTTGATGATGCACAATCACTGTAAGAATCAAGAATCTTGACCATTTCTTGCTCTTGTGTGGAAATTTCAAGAATGGGAGATTCTTGTTTTGGATGAAGAACATCTATATGTTCGTCATAAAGAAACATCTTAGGGGTGATATTGGGGACATATTTGGAGTTTAAAATGGTTTAGAAGATGTCCCTTATCTCTTGGTGAAACTTTGAGGATACGGGTTCTTGATATTGACTTGATTCAGAGCATCTTTTGTTATCCTCAAGAGCCTCTTCTTGACACGATCCTTGGGTGGATGAAAGATCATCGATAAAAGACTCTTCATAATAGTTAATAGGTATGGGTGCAACAAAGGATATTCCTAGCTCATTTGGAACTTATTCAACATTCCTAATCATTGAGTCATATGTGGGAGACATATCACAATATGATATCCACTTGATGTCATTACGGTATTAAATATTGCTAAACATTGTTGATGCGTTTGGACTTGGTTTTAAAATAGTATCTTGATGTGTATCTAATTCCTCATGTTGTGATAAATAAATATGTCCCACTGTGGTATTGTGTGTATGGTTTACATTTTTTGAGATTGATGCCTTTCCTGAATCTTTTTCTTTTGTATGATCAGGAATAGGGTTTGTGTAAATTTTTAGATTTTCATTCCTAGGTTTTTGATCAACATAAATGTATCCTTGTTCAATAAGATCTTCTCTTAGATGTTTCAGTCTAAAATAGTTTTGTGTGTTATGACCTTTATATCGGTGAAATTCACAAAAATGATCATCTCTATAGCTATGAGGTTTCACTTGTGGCTCTTGATAGTTTGAGAAATTTGGGAGTGTGATAAGGTTAGACTGTATCAACTGCTTCAACACATCCTCCATAGGTTCCCCTAAGGGCGTGAATTTTTGCTTGGGAGCACTATTTGTTCTTTGTGGTCCATGTTAAGTGTTTGTAGCATTGATCATTGTTTGATTGTTTGGTGGTTGCACGTATATTTGTTGTGTGTTCATGGGTTGGTTTTTTGCTTGTCTAGGAGCAGTTAAGACCACCTTTCCATCAATAACACCATCATTAGTAACATTTTTATTCTTGGCCCAATAGTGGGGCTTGTCATTAAAACTAGTGGATGGGTGGTTTTATTTATACACTTGTGTGTTCCCTTGTGAGATTAAGGCTCTCTCGATGTTGAGGGCCCTAGGGACAAGCTCGTCATAAGTGTTAATACACCGCATTTTCAAGTGGAAGGATAGATCTAGATCAAGATTTTCTATGATAATCCCTACTTGTTGTTCGTCGAGAATGGTCCACTTGCTCTTACTAGATTTTTGCCTCCACCTTTGCAAGAAGTTAGCAAAGGATTCTCCTTTGTTTTGCTTGAGTGTGTATAACTCTTCTAAGCTTACATCCATGTCAATATTGAAGGAGAAGTTGATGCCTGGAGGTAACTGTGAAAACCAATCCATGGTAGGACTTGTTAAAATTTGTGGGAAGAGGCACATTAAGTAGGAATCATTATAGACCACCTCCATGCACATGACATTGAATTCCTTGATGTGATCCATATGAATTCCTCTCCCCTTGTATTTATCAAATTTGGGAACCTCAAAACTAGGAGGGAAAGGTATCATTGTGATGTTTCAATCAAATGGATATGGACATAGGATTTGTTGTGTATAGGGCTTCTTCATTTTTCCCATCTAGAGATCCTGCATTTCTTGTGTTAATGCCTTAGGTTGCGATGCTACATCATCTTGTGGGTTTGGTGGAGGAATATGTTGCATATTGTGGGATGGCAGATGGATTGTATGTGGGATTTTGATATGATGGGGAGTTGTATGGTGTGTATGGTGGTGTAAGATATTGTGATGGAGGCATATACATTCCTAACATGTTCGTATTGTTGATGTTTTGTTGAGGGTTACAGTAGAAACCTTATTGTTGTTGTTGTTGGGACATGAGGGTTGCTTGTTGGGATTTCTATTGTTGTTGTGTTGCTAAGGCTGCTTGATGGACTTGATGTTGTTGTGCTACTAAGGCTTGTTGTTAATGTGCTGCTAAGGATGCTTGATGGGATTGATGTTGTTGTTGTGTTGCTAAGGTTGCTTGCTTGCTTGTTGTTGTTGTTGTGCAGCTAGGGCTGCATGTTGAGCTTACTGTTGTTGGACAGCTTGCTGATAAGCCTATTGTGCTTGCTATAAAGCTAAGGCATGTGTTGGCAATGTAGGATCATTTGATTATTGGGACATCTACGATGGGTTTTAGGTGTTTATGTTTTGCATGGGTTGCGGGTTTTTGATGAGAGGTTAGTTGTTCCCTTGGTTTAAAATTCCTTATAGGATGGTGGATTGAGGTGGAGGAATGTAAGATTGAGGTCCCATTTGATTTTGCATGATGTGAGGGACCAAGGGAAAAGATGATGATGGTGCCAAATGGTAATGGCACATTAGGAGCTTGAGTCCATTAATTGAAATGGTTCCCTTGATTGATGTTTCAGGGATTTCCTTGTGTTTGGGATGTGGCTGAGGTATTACCTTGGTTGATGGGGTTCATGACCAAGGGATTTTTTTGATGTGGGTTGATGATGGATGGAATAGATGTGTTATGGGCAACTGCAGGATTTGATGTATCAACGGGTAGATTGGATGAAGATGTTCCCTGTTGTGTTAAAGGCTAATTTTGTGTGAGGGTATTCCCTTTCCCTTTTGGATCTACTTGTGATACTTGGTCCACACTACTTTGCATGATTTCAGGCACACTTGTGGTACTCATGGGTACGAATGAAGATGGGTGTCCTCGATATGTTGATGTTGTTGTAGAGTAATGAAGTGTAAGTGGTTTATATGGATGTTGGGGATCCTCGGGAATGGGAGGAGTTCCAAATGTTGATGTCCAAGTGGTTGTTTGGGAAGGAGGATTGGTATTGAGGGTACTCACAAGTGTGCTACTTTCAAATGGAAGATTATGGCCAAAGTCTTTAGCAAGACTAGCTGCAATAGTAGGTGTGGATGTTTGATTTAGCCCTAGCGATGAAGTTGTGAAACCTTGTGTCAAATTTTGTGCAAAAAATGATGGGGAAATTGGAGCTACATTTTCTAAGGCTTGATGTTCCATGATTTCCTCCCTAGTAAGTTCAAACGGGTTATTGGTAATTTCTTCTATCTCATATGGCCCTGATGAAGATGATGGTTGTTGTGATGGGGTAACTTGACTTCTTGGATCAAATTCTTGAGCATTTGGATCACTTGAGGTGAATGTGACTTTATTTTTCTCCATGATTCTCTTGCCATAAATTTTGGGTCACCTATGGGAGAGTTATGTTGAGATTTATAATTTTTGAACTCTCTAGTTGACTCAAATCTAGGTAAAAGGGACACTAAGTATTTTTGGAGCAATGGTGATAATGGGAGATGAAAAGGTGGATGATGTGGAAATTGATCTTTGCAAACATTTTGGGACAAAACTTTTGACTTAAGTTTGATGTTTTGATGTTTGGATAAAGGATGTTTATGAACTTGGAAATCTTTAGTGTAGATTTGTGACCTTCAAGATAATCTAGTTCAAAGATGATAACTAATGTAACTAAGTGCATGGAAAAAGGATTCATTTCACATGCAAAGTAGCTAAGTTAGGGTTGGTTTGATAGATATTTAAGTCAAAAAGTGTTAGTGTATTCAATTTTTTTACAAAGTTTGGTTAAGTGAAGGATGAAATTTGATGAAGGGGTGGATGAAATGTTTGACCCAATGTTGACCTAGAGTGAATCTTTGTTTGATAAGACCACAATAGTGAGAAACATGCTATACCTCTAAAGTTTTCAAATCCTAAAGACCCACTGATTTAGATAAGTTCAAGATCGTGAAAAAGACTAGGGTTTTGACTCCAAAAGAATGCATACAAGTCTGGGTTGTTCCTTGAAGCATGTTTATAGAAGTTGCATACCAACCTATTTCTATTTTGGTGAAGTGATAAAAGGTGTTTTTTGATGGCTTTTGCACTAAGATGCCTAAGTTTAAAGTGATGAATTGTAGACCTTCTCTTGGGGATTTTTATTTTTTGTGAGATCATTTAAAGAAGTTAAGATCATGAAAAAGGGGATATTTATTGCCACATGAGTGGTGGTAATATGGGCCTTCTAGCCACAATATCAGCTTGTTTAAATCCTCTTCTTTGTCTATGACATATGTTGCATTTCTCCACTGGGTTGGTGTTTCTTTTGTTTCAAAAGTGAAGCTTCTCAAACTACTAATTATATCGGTTTGTTCTCCTTCAATGAGTTCAAAGTTTGGTTGAATGATAGCGGGTGTAAGGTGAGGTTGTTCAACAGGCACGATCGGTCTCCAAATGGTCATGTGGGGTTCAATTTGTTGATTTATCTTGCTTAAGTGAGTTTATTTTGCCACAAACACTTGTCTTCATTAAGTTCAAACTAAATGTCTATGTCAAAAACATCATTAATTCCATAAAGTCCATTTCGTGAAAATGATGAAATTCAAGCCATAGTTGCCTATGTTAACTTTGGGAAGTATAGATTGAGATATAAACCAAAATACTTAGAAGTCTCTAAGAATAAATTCTTCGGACAAGCATTAATATTAAGGTTTTGTCAAAGGGTATCCATACTTAGACCAAAGGGTTTGAAATTTTGAAAAGACTTTGTTGATGTTTGTTTGCAATATTTTGGAACCAAGCAAAGTATTAAACTGACTCACGAGCACTTACCATCCTAGGTTCAGAAGATATTACTTGTTGAATCCCCACTTGGATTTCTCCAAATAGTAATACAATGCAAACAACTAGATATTTGGTGACATTGGCTCCCCCTTACACGACACACACTTCTCAGGACCACCAAATCTCAAATCCTAAAGATCTGAAGATCCTAAGGATTTTCTTGTTTCAACAATGAATAGTAAAATGTGGGGCGGCTTTGGAACAACTATTCCTGCACCAAGAAGCATAAAGGTTTTTGGCTTCTAAATAATTGGTTCATAGTAAAGACTTTTGTTCAAGGTGGCCATACACATGGTAAGATTAGCTCAAGATTATTTCAATCAAGAGGCCTCCCAGTCCCTTCCTAAGAAATGATTTTGATGTGTCACACGGACACTAGGGGTGACACTTGTCGGCATGATACATCCACACATGTTGCTTATGACTTTCGTCATAAACACATTTTTTATATAGTGGTTCAAAAGAGCTTAGCTTTAGCTCGTTATCGCTTGGGTTGTTCCTACCTTTCGAAGTAGGGTGGAAGGCCCTCTAAAGATATACAAAAGCAAGGAAGTACGTTTGTTGTTCGATCTCCTAGATCGCAAGAAGTAAGGAGAGAGCAAACACAATGCCTTTTCCTTACACTAGCATGGGGTTCATTTTAAATCAAAATCAAAATATGTGGGTGATTATATAAAATGTCAAAGGAATGCTTTTGATTCTCAAGATCGTTGAGCGGTGCGAGAGAAAAGAATACACATTCAATGACAAAAATGTAAATCACAAGATATGACAAACACTCATTAATTTTATCCCTCAAAGAAAAAGTAAGTTTATTTTAAGTACTAAATGTAGTGTTAAGTTTTATTGTTCAATTTTAAACCCAAAGTAGCATAATGAATTGAGGGTTCATTTTAATCCTGTTTGAGCGTTCATTTTAAAACCCAATTGAAAGCTAGTGTGGTCCTAAAGCATAAAATGAATAGCATGATAAATGGGTTATAATTGCCCCAAAAGTGTCGAAACACTTGTTACAATATAAGATTTAAAGACAAGAATACTTCTTCACTCTGACTTTTATCGTCCAACCTACAAAACCTAGTTATCCTAAAAACTAGAACAAAAATTCAAAGACGTGTTAGTGATCAGATGAAGTAAAAAAATTAAAGCACATGCTAGAAATCATACTATTTTTTCTTACCAAAAAAAAGTGTTTCTATTCATGATAGTGTCGCCATAACTCAAATGAGTGTCACTTTGGTGAAAAATAGTGTCGCTCTGTAGAAAGGCAGTGATGACGATAGTGTACCTATTTGGTGGCATTGTCACTTTCAAATTCTCAATACCTCTAAAAATTATTAGCATCGTCGTTTATTTTAATCAGCACCAATGTATTAATTAGGCATTGTTGTAGCATATGGAAATAGCGTTGCTATATGGCAACACCTTACAAAGGCGTTGTTGTATCTGCAAAAAACCTAAAAAATGGAATTCGAGAGAAAATTTCTTTAAATGTGATCAGTTAAGCCCTCCTTCTAGCACCAAAATGTGACTGACAGATTAGTATGGGCATAATACACTTGATCCATGAGGATATGTATCATAATCATGCCACTAAACATCAATCCCAATAAGATCTTTCAATTTATGCAAAGATAATGAAGCCATTAAAACTACCATATTAAATCATGAAAGCTTGATAAAACCTCTAATCTTAGACATTGAAACTTATCCTATTGGAGGAGTGGTATCACATTGATGTGGAACAATGACCCTTTCCTAATCCCTTGGATAATCAGCTTGTTTTAATTAGTTTTATTGAAGAAAACTAATGAAACCATTGTGAGATGTGTGATGAAACATGATTTAAATGCTAAGATAACATGATGCAAGCTATTTTAACATGATTTATGCTAAAATGATCAAGATATGTGAGTGCAAAGCTAATCTAAATGGATTTTAAGCTAAAAATATTGAACCCTAATTAATGAACAAGCTACATGAATGCATCTATGTTACCATGGAAGCCATTAATGGAAGCTAAGCCAATTAATGCAAGTAATTAAACTAAAATGATACTAAATAAATGCTAAATATGAGTGTGAGTGTGAGTGATTTCAAAAGCACAAGTTTGCTTTGAAAAAAATGGATCCATTTGTCTCCAAATAGTGATCTATTTATAGGAAAGCAAATGAGAAATGAAGGGTTGAGATAAAAAAGGTTAATCAATGGTCAAGGATGAAGGAAAGATGAAACATGGATCATGGATTCTCAAGGATGCAGGAAAGATGAAACATGGATCATGGATTCTCATCAACAGATGAGAATTAATGATCACATGGATCAAGGAAAGAATCAAGGGTTCTCATTCCTTCAAACAAACACACTTTTAACTTGCACATGAAGTCTCCTAAGTTTGTTATGAAAGAGAATTTTTTTTTTTCAAATGAGTGAAGAAAAGAGAATATTCTTTGGAATATTCTCATGGGTGAGGGAAATAGATATTTAGAAAATTAAAACAAAGTTTAATTGTGCAAAAAGGGAAGGAATATTCCTTTTGGAGGAATGTGCAAAGGAGGAATATTCCCTTGCAAGTGGGGGGAAATTAGATTTATTAGTAATTTCTAATTAAACAAACGTTTAATTTAAGCTATTAAGGGGAATTAGATGATAATAATTAATTAAAACGATTTAATGAAAATGGGAGATATGAGATGACAGTTAATTAAATAACTTAAGGTAATATAATTAAATAAGAGGACTTAGGGATTAAATTAAATAATTCAATTTATTTAATTTAATAAGATGAAATGTTAGCATGGAAGGGGGTGAATTAACCTGATTAGATTAATTAGGTAAATAGATTGAAATGGTGCAATTAATTTAATAGCTAAAAAACTTAATTAATTAAGTGAAAAGAGGATGGGTTGTAGGAGGAAATGATGTTAGATACCTAATTTGAGTGCATGATATCATTCAAGACATTTTTAAGTGTCTACACATTTATTCAAAAGTGTTGATGTATTCAAAGGCTCATTTCATGGTATGTGACATGTCAAAGGTATTTCTTCACTCAGTCAAAGCTATTGAAGCATTTGTCATTTATTCTATTGTTGATACTCATTGCATATTCATCTCAATGAGTTGCTTCATCTTATGTTGGTACTATGTTGATACTCATCTCATGGTTTGATGTCAATAGAAGGATTCTTGTGGTCTATGTCATATTGAATTTTTTGTTCATTCACGTGGTCTATGTTCAAGACACATTATATTGCATCTATGGTATGATCTGAGTCTCAAAGGTCATAAGGCAAGCATATGATTTTATTAGGGTTATCTTCATGGGTTGTAACTTAGTTCTTAAACCCTAAATGATGTTTAAGTTGCATTAAGATAAAAGGGTTTAATTTATGATTTATTTTCTTGGTGACTTGATGTCACCGGTCACAAATGTTTTTAAGCAATCCTTTAAGGGTTTATAACCATTGATTAGCCAACCTCTTCTCTTAGTCCTAGCCGACCAGACAAGTTAAAGGCTCATGTTTGATCATTCCAAGAAAAATCAATGGTGATTATTTAATTGGATATTGGTGGGAGGTAAAGGATTGATGGCCCTTGTTTAAAGGTAATATAGGGTTATTTATAAATGTTTGTTCTTTGACAGGAAGCTTGACAGTCCTATGTTGAATGTTGCCAAAAGCTAAAATATGGCATTCTAGTTTGATATTGAGTTCCAACAGTCAAGCATGAGGATATTGAGTCTTGGTTTTTGTGTGTAGACCCGAGTTTTTAGAGAATGAATTTTGAAAAACTTGATCAAGTGTTGTAAGGAAGATGGATATAATAGGATGATTAATAGTTCTCTGTGACTATTTTCAAACAATAAGTATTTTTTACACAATCTAAGGTGACATGTACATGATATTGATGTTTGCTAGATTTCTATGAATATTTTAAGTGAGGATTGTGCTTTATATGAAATTAATTGAGAGTTAAACAAATGAAAATACAATGTATGCATTTGAAAAGACAATGCTCATATGAACAAGGGTGTGTAAGTTTCATTCACTATCAGTGTAACAGTGTATTGTACTTTTCTCTAGTTAAAGTAATTTGAATGGGATCATAGATGACTAAGTCAAAGTTTTAATGGTCAAGGTGTCAACAAGGTTGTGTTTGTGTCATTTGAAGATTGTGATCAAGGGGTCAATAGAGGAATTTGTAGCTTATACATACATCAATATAAACCTCATTTGTATTTCTTGAGATGAGGGGAGTCATACAGAGAGATAGTCATTCATGTATGTAGGTTTGAGATTATGTTTTTGATTCAGTATGGTAATATGGGTGAATAAGGAAGATGAATTTTGTTGCCAAGATAGAGCAATGTTTTGTATGGAAACAGAGTAACCCTCTGAGACTTGTTTATTCCTTTTGAGGTGTTGTGTGATTGCTAGTGAGGCATTTTGTAGCCAGTGAGGCTTGTTGATTGCTATTAAGGAAGTTTGAAGTCTGGAGTTGGTGCTTCGGTACTTTCGAAGTTGGTGCTTCGAAGGAGAGTTGGTGTTCTTGGTGTGTTGATGATCACCTATGTAATCAAGGTTGGTGCCCTTTGAAGATAATAAAAGCAATTGTTCAGAGTGGTTTTTTCACCCTTTTTAGGGGTTTTCCACTCATAAATATGGTGTCTCATGTCTCCTTGATGATATGTTTCTTTGTGCATGATTCAATATTCCTAATTCACATGTGATGTTGTAATATGCAACTCTTTGTGTTTTGTTTATGAAATACATATCTAAAGTTTTGTATGATCAAGAGTGCTAAGGCTTTGAGATTGATTTTATTTGACCATTGATTCACCTGCCCCCCTCTCAGTGGTCCTGTACTCCAACAAGTGGTATCAGAGTAGCAAGGTTCCCTACAAAAGTTTAATGAACTTGGGTTGATCTTGGTGGTGGAGTACAATGTCAAAAAGCAAAAGAAACAAAGAGAAAATAAATACCCAACATAATACTAAACAACAAGCACAACCTAAATCAAGTACAAAGGATGATGAAGAAGCAGTTAAGAGAAATGACATACAAACTAAAAAGCATACAAGGTTAGAAGATGAATTTATAGTTGGGAATATTGAAAAAAAAGGAGATCACTTTGTGAGTGATTTTGAACAAGAATATGATAAAGATGATATTGAAGGTGAGATTATTTGTGCCCTTGAAGAGATTAAGAAACTTAGATTGGAGAATCAAAGGTTAAAGTTGCAACTCCATGAAGAAAAGGTGTCCAAGACTAAAACACTTTCAGACCTTGAAGATGTAGAAAAATTGATAATAGATTTTAAGGTTCAAATTGTAGAAGTTAAGAAAATAGAAGAAGAAGTCAGTAATTAACTTAAGGCAAAAGAGGTTGATTGTAAAAAGTATGATTCAAAGATAATTTCTGTAAGAAATGAATTAGGAAAAGCTTCTTCCAAGTTACACAAGACACTTTAGTTTGAAAATAGTACTGAGTGTTTATATGAGATGTTTAGCAAGCAAAAACATCACAAGTACACTACTGGACTAGGTTTCAAAGAAGGGAAAAATTCTAAGATCAGAAAAACTCCAAGGAAGAAAATAGATCTAGACTATCATTTTTTTGCTCCTAAGGCTAGAGATAAGGATATGAAAAAAGGAGGTACCCCTGCTCAAGTCAGCAACAACAAGTTGAGAAGATATCTCCATTCAATACATCATCAAAAGCTCGGGTTTGACAATTCTTTTCATGGTTATTGTTATTCATGCTATGAATTTTGTCATAGAGCAAAAGAATGTTGAGTTCATGGAGAAAAAGTTGGATGTACTAAAAGCTCTTATGAATGGTTAACTAGTAGAAGCAAATAAATATGCTATAGATGTTATGAAGTTGGACATAAAGCACTGTTTTGTAGAAATCATCACAAGAAGCTAAGTATTAAGAAAGCGTGGAGAAGGAAACAAGAAAAAGAAGAACCCAATCTTGTGCATGTTGCACAAGAGGTATCCTTAACTACATAAAGGATAACATAAATTGAGGGGGATTTGTTCTTTTTGTTGTATTATAAAAACCCCTTAGTCAAACAAGAAGACAATGTCCATAAAGGTCTCTAAAAGTTTGTGCCTATAGAGGAATGTGACAAGGGTAGCTTTCAAACATATCCTAATGGAATGTTTCTTAAGCTACAAAGATGGTGATAATGAGTTTTCAAAGCTATCAAATGAGCAAAAGAAGTTATTCATCTAAGAAGGTCAAACTATGAAGAAGAGACTAAGTGTTTTTTGGTGATATTTCTTGTTTGCACTTTTCAATGACAATATCATGTTTATACTTGTGATATTCATGCCAAGTGACAGATTTCTATTTGTTCAAAAAGGAGTAGGTGATAGTTTGCAGGTATATAACAGTGGTATTCCTTTCAATGATCACAGTCATGTGTTTACTCAGTTATAGTTTTCCAATGAACTTAGCCACCTTTGAGCTGTCTATTCTCCAACAAGTGATATTCTTACAACAGTGGTATTGGTTTGTTAAGTATTTGTATGCATTTCATAAATGTGACAATTTTGGCATACAAAATGATATTGGTTTATAAGTTGCGGAACAATGATTATTCTTTTGGCAGTATAAAGTGCTCTTATTGTGTTGTGAGAATCTTGCAAGAGTTCTCACAGTGGTCAATGTTGTACATTTATTAACAATGTCTTCATTTTAGTGGCTAGTGTGAATATTGAGACATTGCCAAAGTAGAATGCTCTCAGTTACAAAAGGCAATGATAGTTTGAATTCATTGCATAACTCAATCCTCAGTATGCAATCCAAGAATGGAGTGAATCATTAATCAAGATGGAAATTTCCTTTATTGACATTCAACACTTCAGAAACCCATTGGAAAAGGCATGCTCTCAAAGAAAATGCCTATGCACACCTTACAATGAAGTTAAGAGATAAGAACATACCTACCATGAAAAAATTGTGGAAAAAGATTGAAAAATCAAAGAGAAATTTTCATTTAATTAAGGGGCAGATTGCATATCAAACATGGATAGAGGCCTTGTGACCTTGACTGTGAATCATGGCAATGATTTATGCCATGAAGACCTCTGGACGGTGAAATGCATGATTTTTTAGTTAAGTACAATGGGCATGAAAAAGGATGAAAGGTAATAGAGTATAGTGAAAGGTCTTACATGAAGGATTGACAATACACATATTTGTGAGGAAGATATTATATAAACACAATGCTCTCTCTTGGAGTATGATAGGAGCAGTTTTTGAAAAGGACAGTGATATGTAAAGCAATGTGATAGTCATATAAGTGCAAAAATTTATACTCATGGTTATAGACATTTTGTATCAATTTGTGCACACCTCAGTGGTATATTGAAAACACTTCAAACATCTTTTTCAATGATAGTGATGAAGTTTGCAACACATTTGCTTTGCAACATTTGTGACAGTGAATCTTTTCTTTGTTGTGGTGAAGTTTGCAACATTTGTGAACATTCAATTAGTGACAGTGAACATTTTACTTGTTGTGGTGTGTGTGTTTGGATTTGAATACAATTTTCTTGCTGGTAGTTATGACAATGTGGCTTGTGGTGTATATTTTTTGTGTCTAGCCTTGTGACATTGTGACAGCTATTGCATAGTTTCATGTTGAGATAATTATTATTGACTAATTCAAGGTTCATAGTGCTTTGACAGTTGATTTCTTTTAGACTTTGGTGTATTCTTTGGTGATATTCATGCTTTGGTGCACTTTGGTGATAGTTTGCTATTCTTTGATCATTGTATCTTTCCAGTGCAAGACAATGTTTTTCAAGCTACTATTGGTATTGGCCAGTTCTTTTGCTTTATTGGATTTTTTGTTACAAGTGGAGAAGGGTTTCTTGCATAGTTGGATGGGCAATGTTTATGGTTAGACAATGTTGAAACAGTGAATCGAAGTCATTGCATGCTTAGTGGTTTTTTTTGAGAAATGGATCTTGGTTGCTACTATGGTGTGTTGATGGTCATCTCAGTCATAGTGTTATCCATTATTTATTGGATTTTCTATTCTTGATAATGAATGGTAGTGACCTGCTTCATATCAGATTGACATTGGTTTGTAGCTGCTTGTATATGTATGCTCTTTTGACAATGATAGAGACATTATTATTATGAAGTGATAGTGAATGGTTTTTGTTGAGATAACAGTACAAAGTGTAGTGTCAAAATGACTTTTTGCTTGGACAATAGAAAGAAATTTTTTATAACATAGTGGCATGTTCTTGTGTAAAAATCTTCACTTTCACTGAGTATATTGGAAATAAGTTTTGTAGAGTAGTGAAAACAATGATGATCGTGATGACAGTCATGACAATATAGTAGTTTATTTCACAATGATGACTATATTTGATAGTATAGTGGTTTGTTTCACAATGATGACTGTGATGACAGTGGTAAATGGTACTGTGGAATAGTGGTTTATCAATGCAGTCCTTCTCTTGAATATTATGTTTGTGCTACTACAGTGAATAGTAAGCTATGTTTGTGTTGCTACAAAGATACTTTTGTTAGTATTCTTATGCTGGGACAATATGTATCAGTTTGATTAGTCATTGTGTGTCATTGCTTTATCTTCACAGAGGGAGTGATTGCTTGATGGTATTGGTCTCTTTGTCATTATTGTCAAAAGGGGGGATAAAAAGAGAAAAGGGTGCAAATAAGGTGCAAAATATGTGAAGTTGACATCAATTCCAAAGAGGGAGTTTGTTGCATTGGCATTGATTTGTCATTGATGTCAAAGTTTTTTGCATGAAGGATTTTCACTGTTGGTTTGGCATTGTTAGTGGTTGATGTTCTCCATGACATTCACTTCATTCAAGTTTGATGGGTTACTTGCATTGGAAGTGCTTGGTGAGTATTTTGGTGTTTTTGATGTCATATGGTTTCAATGTTAGATGGTCTCAAGTTCAAAGTAATTGTTGATTACTCTATCACAGAGTTGCTTGATCTTTCAAATTGTATGCAGTGTTGCTTGATATTTCAAGGGGCATGCTGGTGTGATGGTAGCTATCACAAAGTTTTGTATCACAGTGTTGTTTCACATAATTGGTTCATGATGATTGAAGTGTTGCTTTAGTAATGGTGTTTATGGGATTGATCATCTCTTCATGGTGTTTCATTTATTCAAAAGTGTTGATTTATTCAAAGGTTCATTTCATGGTATGTGACATGTCAAAGGTATTTATTCACTCAATCAAAGGTATTGA
Source organism: Sequoia sempervirens (assembly GCA_007258455.2). Classification (NCBI taxonomy): domain Eukaryota; kingdom Viridiplantae; phylum Streptophyta; class Pinopsida; order Cupressales; family Cupressaceae; genus Sequoia; species Sequoia sempervirens. The sequence continues at coordinate 22,260 of VDFB02129349.1, forward strand.
AGCATTTGTCATTTATTCTATTATTGATACTCACTGCATATTCATCTCAATGAGTTGCTTCATCTTATGTTGGTACTGTTTTGATACTCATCTCATGGTTTGAAGTCAATAGAAGGCTTCTTGTGGTCTATGTCAAATTGAATTTTTTGTTCAATCAAGTGGTCTATGTTCAAGACACATTATCTTGCATCTATGGTATGATCTGAGTCTCAAAGGTCATAAGGCAAGCATATGATTTCATTAGGGTTATCTTCATGGGTTGTAACTTAGTTCTTAAACCCTAAATGAAGTTTAAGTTGCATTAAGAAAAAAGGGTTTACTTTATGATTTATTTTCTTGGTGACTTGGTGTCACTGGTCACAAATGTTTTTAAGCAATCCTTTAAGGGTTTATAACCATTGATTAAACAACCTCTTATCTTAGTCCTAAATGGCCAGGTAGGTTAAAGGCTTATGTTTGATCGTTCCAAGCAAAATCAATGGTGATTATTTAATTGGATATTGGCGGGAGGTAAAGGATCAATGCACCAACATGTTTAAAGGTAATGAATAGTTATTTGTAGAGGTTTGTTCTTTGATAGGAAGCTTGATAGTCCTATGTTGAATGGCACCAAAAGCTGAAGTATGGCATTCTAGTTTGATATTGAATTCCAACAATCAGGTGTGAGGATATTGAGTCTTGATTTTTGTGTGTAGACCCAAGTTTTTAGAGAATGGATTTTGAAAAGATTGACCAAGTTTTGTATGGAAGATGGATATAATAGGATGATTAACAATTCTCTGTGACTATTTTCAAACAATAAGTATTCTTTGCACAATGTAAGGTGATATGTACATGCTATTGATGTTTGCTAGATTTCTATGAATATTCTAATTGAGGATTGTCCTTTATATGAAAGTAATTAAGGGTTAAACAAATGAAAAGATAGTGTATACATTTGAAAAGACAATGCTCATATGAACAAGGGTGTGTAAGTGTCATTCACTATTAGTGTAATAGTGTATTGTACTTTTCTCTAGTTAAAGTAATTTGAATGGGATCACAGATGACCGAGTCAACGTTTTAATGGTCAAGGTGTCAGCAAGGTTGTGTTTATGTCATTTGAAGATTGTGATCAAGGGGTCAATAGAGGAATTTGTAGCTTATACATACATCTGTATAAACCTCATTTGTATTTCTTGAGATGAGGGGAGTCATACAAAGTGATATTCATTCATGTATATAGGTTTGAGATTATGTTTTTGATTTAGTATAGTAATATGGGTGAATAAGGAAGATGAATTTTGTTGCAAATATAGAGCAATGTTTTGTATGGAAATAGAGTAACCCTCTAAGACTTGTTTATTACTTTTGAGGTCTTGTGTGATTGATAGTGAGGCATGTTGTAGCTAGTGAGGCTTGTTGATTGCCAATGAGGCAATTTGAAGTCTGGATTTGGTGCTTCAGCCACTGGAGTTGGTGCTTCAAAGGAGAGTTGGTGCTCTCGGTGGGTTGGTGCTCACCTATGTAATCAAGGTTGGTTCCCTTTGAAGATAATAAAAGCAATTGTTCAAAGTGAAATTTTCACCCTTTTTAGGTTTTTTCCACTCATAAATATGGTGTCTCATGTATCTTTGAGGATATGTTGCTTTATGCATGATTTACTATTCCTAATTTACATGTGATGTTGTAATATGCACCTCTTTGTGTTTTGTTTATGAAATACATTTCTAAAGTTTTGTATGATCAAAACTGTTAAGGTTTTGAGATTGATTTTATCTGACCACTGATTCACCTCCCCTCTCAGTGTTCTTGTACTCTAACACATAGCATTTGTGGTGGAATGAGTTTTCCAACTCTTGTAAAAATTTGAAAATCTAATAAAAATTAAAAAAGTTATCGTATTTTGAGTAGAAGGTGCTTTTTGGAAAATTTCAATGGGCTTGAACAAGGGCTTAAGCCCCTTCTAGGTCAACCCCTTGTCAATTGGGTGACCTTGGCTATGTGCATAATGACTAAAGGTCAAAGGGGCTGATTTTTCAGCCCTCACAAGTTGGTAAAGACTATGGGCTTATGAGGCATGCGGCTAGGGGCTTAAGTGATCCCAACTCCTAGTCATTGATATGTCCCAAGGGTTAACAAAACAAAACCCCAACTTATCCACCCATGCAATTGGAAATTACCTCACCCTGCCAAGTTTCTCAGATTTGAAAAGATTATGAAACATAGTTTAATGGCTTTGTGGACCTACTATAAACACATACGTTTTATTGGTTTTAATCTATGGACCTGTGGACTACCCAATGAATTCAATGATTTCTTTGGTGGATTTAAATTTTTTATAAAATGCAATTTAAACTTCACCTGTGATAATTTATTTTGTATTATTTTCCTACCTATACAAATTTCAAACTATGTTACAAAAGGATTCAATGCTCAATGAAAATTACGTCCATAGATTTTAAACGAGCTTTAGAATGAACTCAAGGGATATTGGGTATATAAATGATGTAAAATATATACAATGTATATATCTAAGTTGTTACCTATGTATATATCGACACACCACCCTTTGTATATACTTCTAATGTGAAAACTACTATATATACCTTTGCCACAAAGATGTGCATATATATCCTATATTTGTAATGTATATATAAAAAAATCATGTGTATATACCAATGAAAATACTATATATACTTCCTACTCTATTTTCTTCTATATAGTAGTGCAACCGTCCATATAGTAGGACTTTTGTATGGTCGTACAAAAATCCATACCATTGTACCTTCAACTGACTCTGCAAGCACCTCAAAAAAAATTTCAATAAAATATTAAGTGTTTTATATCAAAATTTGTCTCTCAGTCGTGTTGATCATAATGGTGCAGTTTGTTTTTTCATTAGAGACACCTATAAAAACTTGATACTTGAATTTTTCTTAAGAACCTATGAAAACTAGTTAGTGCAAAGCAAATAAAAGACACAAACACACAAAATAAAGCGAGATAATGGATAAATCCCTAGTAGAATTGTTAGAATGTAAGCTCTAATTTAGAAATTTCCAAATGCAATATAAAATAAACCTATCTAAACTATCACAAACCACAAATAGAGCTCAAACAATGAAACCAAAATAAGATAATAGCATTAAAAATTGAATTCAAATGTTACCAAGGCCTCCATTGTTAAATGATTTTCTCCTTGATGTATTAGAATGTGGAATGTGGATGCACTCTTTGCTTGAATATCACCAAATTGACAATATATACCTAGCTTGAATTATAATGGATGAGAATGAGGGATGTAATTCTTGAATTTATAGATTTTGGGAATGAGGAATGGATGGCCAAGATCAAACTATGAGATCAAGGGTGGAGAACGGTTGAGAGGAATTATCTACGATCTAGGAGAGGATGAAAGGTGGAGATGAAGTTAGTTAGAATGTGCATGGATAGGATTAAATTATTTGTGAGGATGGGGAAATTAGGGACATGTGCACCTAAAAGGGCTATGACTTTGGGATGTGTAGAGAGAATTAGAGGACCATAAGGACAAGTGTACTTAGGTGACTAATATTCTTAGAAAGTGTTGAGAGAATAATAGGAGCACAAGGACAAGTGTTCTTAGGTCCCCACTATTCTTGGAAAGTGTTGCGAGGATAATGGATTAATTAAATAATAATATCATTTAATTATTTTAGTTGCATGGGTGAGGTGGATAATAGGTGGAACATGTCATTATTTATTTATTTATTTTGATGAGATGGGAAACGGTGGTTAATTAAATAATATGATTTTTTAGTTAAAGTATGATACTTTATGTGAAAGGGATGTGTCCTAGGTTAATTAGGACTAGGTGATGGGATGTAGTTTTAGGTGATGAAATTGATCAATTAGGGATTAGGTGATGAATAGTCTTAGGGAATATTTTAGGTGTCTACAAGTAGGTAGCAAATCAAACTCGCAAGCAAATCAAATTATTTAAGGGTCCTTTAAAAGAAATATTCCACTATAGTTGCATCAATAGTAAGGCTTTGTGGAAAATGAATAATAGACTTGAATGTAGGACCTTCTTTTTTGATATTTGGGCATGTGGAAACAAGTTATTTCCAACTCCTAAGATCCCTCCTTCTCCATGCAACATGTCATACACCTTCCTATGATTCTTGCAATGTGTCATTACTTCTTCTTTAACATGGATGAAATTCAATGTGGCAAAACAATTGTTTTTATGCCAAGCATGGAAAACTCTTCAATTCTATCAACCATAAACCCTAAAAATAATCATGCTATGTGGTCTATGTGAGTGAAAGGAATGAAAAAAACTTAAAATTTTATCTTTTCTTTTCCCCTTGGCATGGACATTTGGTGGGAAATAAAAAATAATCATTTTGTTGTATATTCAACTTCGCCCCTAAAGCTCCCGAGGACTTGACTTTTTATAACATCTCCTGAAAGCTTAAAAAATAAAATGATGATTTTATTGATAATTAGACCTTGATGGGACAAAATATCAGCACATATATAGAGAGATACATATATAATCAATTTTTATTAATGCAACTATTGCTTTGGATTAATTCTTATAACGTAATTAATATTTTATATTTTAAATCTCAATCTAAAATTTTACATAGATTTTAGGTTTATTTTATATTATTAGTTATCATTTGTATACACTTTTATAATATTTTAGGAAGATGCTAGTTTATTATACGGGTCTAACTAGCATACAGTTTATTGTTGGATTATTTTTAATGATGAATAGTTTGATTTGTTTCACTCAATTATGTGAATTTATTTTAAAGCATAATTAAAAGCATGATACAAAATCTTTAATAAATGAGTTTATTTTTCTCTTTCCATAATATAGTCATATTTATCATCCATGTATAATACAACAAACAAGCTAAATTATATAATGGTATTTTCATAAATAAAATTAATATTTATCAAACAACCTAGTAGATTAACACTAGGAATCTCCATTAGAGGAAAGCTAGAGGTGCTGATGATAGGATGGCACCATAAATTATTGTCATTAAAGGAAAATTATTTCTAAATATTTCACCAACGTACCTAAGGAAGAATTCCATAAGTTTCAAATAACTTCCATAGTCTTTGAGATTTTTTTTATATCTTTATGGGCATGTTTTTTTTAATAAAAAGGGGGTAAAATTTTTATTGAAATCAATAAATTGATAGTACATTTTCAAAAAGCTCCCAAGAAAAGAAAGCACAAGAATGTCCAACCAAGACAAAAACCACCACCCACACTACAAAAAACACCTCAACCAGCCAAATCCTCATAAGTAACCCTCTCTAAATCATGACAATAATCAAGGGATAACTACCCCCAACCTTTAATCTTCCAATCCTCATCATGCTTTGAAGCCCAATTGGCCAAACAATCAACAACCCTATTCCATTCATGCAGGATGTGGGTAAAAGACACCACCTCAAACATAGAGCACATCTGCAGAACCTGATGAACAACCAAAGCCAACTGCCAATTAGCATTAGTCAACTTATGCTCATTCAAAAAATTAACAATAATTTGTGAGTAATATTCACAGATTATCTTACGCCAACCCAAAGCACAAGCACACTCAATAGCCTAGAGAATCGCCAACCCCTCCATAAAGTTGTTAGAGTGCTTCCCTTTATGAATGGAGAAAAAGAAAATAATCGAGCCAGAATAGTCTCTTCCAATACCCCCAATCTCTTCCAATACCCCCAATCCCAGCAGGCCCAAGATTACCCTTGGAGGAACCATCAATATTGAACTTGAAAATACCCTCTGGAGGAGTGAACCATCTTCCAACCCTTTGCACCTTCTTTTTAGCCTGCCTACCTCTTCTGACACAAGCAGAGTCGGAAGTCAACCCCTGTAAGCCCAATCTATTCAAAATCTCATCATCACTCCTTTCCAAAGGATACACCACTTCACATTTAGCTTCCATCGTCTCCTAGATCATACCAACAATTATTTTCCAAACTTGTTGCACCATCATCCTATCCCCACAAAAATCCCTACAATTTCTTTCCATCCATATTTGCCAAAGGATGAAGGTAGGACCAATGCACCACACAATCTAGAGGAAAGAAGCCTGAGTAGGCGGCCTTCCCAAACTATTCCAAAACTCAACAAGGGAAGAAGCATGAATGCAAGGATGTTTCCAAACACCCCACCAAAAATGCCAAAGTATTAAAGAAAAGGAACAACAAAAAAACAAATGGGAAGAATCCTCCTCACTGCAACTACACAAAACACAAATAGAAGGGCCTTGGAATCCCCACTTCCAAATATTATCCCAAGTCAAACATTTATTCCAAGCTAGATTCCACACAAATCAATTACACTTAGGCTAGGAGAACTTGTTCCACACATGATTCCACCAAGAAACCTCCACCCCACCAAAATTACGAGCCAACAAATCTTGATACCCACTAGCCACAGTGAAGGCACCCTTAGGATTTAGACTCCAATCAAGAATACCCTTGTCTCGAAGAGAGGAGCACGATCTACCATTCAAAATATTTTGAAGCTTGACACAGTCCTCCTCCAACTCAATAATAGGACAATCACAAGGATCCTTCCACCTAGCCACCACCGACTGCCCACAAGGATAAGAAGTCTTAAAATAAATCACCCTTGACCAACCAGCCTCCAAGAAGCGTTAGCCAAGATTCAATAAATTAGGATACTGGCATAGAATGGGGGAAAAACCATCCCAAGAATCAAACCAAAAGAGTGCCTCAACCCCCCTATTACATATCCAGAACAAGCCCGCCTTGATCAGAACAACCCCTTAAGCGTTCTCCAAATCATAGAACCTTTCCCCACCAGAGGATAACGAGAGACCTCCTCCTTCAGAACCCCCAAAGGCACTTGTGAGATAAAATCCTAGCCCATATATGATGTTGTTCTAAACACCATCACCAATAAAGCTTTGCAGCCAACACCAACCCAAGCAAAGTCAACTTCCGCAATCCAAGAACCCCAAACTACTTCGGACTACACACAATATCCCACTTCACAAGGCTCCACTTAGAAGAAGACAAGTTGCCCGCCCATAAGAATTGTCTAGCCAAAGAGTCCAAATCCTTAACAAATCCAACTGGAGCCACTTGGAGCATACATCTATAAATAGGAAGAGCCTGCACCACTGATTTAAGCAACTAAACCCAACCAACAAAGGACAACCATCTAGGAGTCCAATGATTAACCTTCGTAGAAACTTGTCAAGAATATTTTGCCAAGATTCCCTATGAAGAATATCAAAAGAGATAGGAATTCCAAGGTAGGTTAATGGAAGATACCCAATTTGAAACCTCAAGATATGAACAATCCTCTGCTGAAAGAGATGTGGAGTGTTGAAGAAGAAAATAGAAAATTTATCTTCATTAATCATTTGAATAGAAGCAACAAGATAAGTATCCAAAGCCTTGCACAAATTTGTAGCTTCTTTGACCTTAGCCATACCCATCAAAGTAGTATCATCCACAAATTGCAGGTGAGACTGAGGAGGAAAACCATCTCCCCATACCCAACCCTGAATAAGACCCAACTCCACATTATGCTTCAACATTCTCCCCAAACCTTCAACAATGAGAATATATAAATAAGGAGAGAGACAATCCCCTTGACATAGGCCTCTAGAAGCACCAAATAGAGAAGAAGGCTCAACATTTATCATAACTGAAAAGGAATTGGAAGTAACACAACACATAACCCACTAGACCCACTCCTCAGCAAAGCCAAAGGCAATAAGAACTTTGTGCAAGAAAGACCTCTTAACTCTAGCATAGGCCTTTGCCATATCCAACTAGATGAACATAGCCTTTTCTTTGGAGGACATCATAGAGTGAATAGTTTTAGTAGCAATGACCACCCCATCCAGGATTTTTTGATCCTCCACAAAACCACTATGTTTCTTAGATATAAGCCATCTAAGCCAATGCTTCAACCTTTTAAAATCAACTTGGAAATTATTTTATAAACCACATTACAAAGGGAGATAGGTTGAAACTGACTCAACTGATCCACCCCCTCAAATTTGGGAATGAGATGAAGGAAGGTAGAATTCAAAGCCCTCAACATCTACTTATTCCTTTGAGACTCACGAACCAATTTCAATAAGTCCAACTTAATGATATCCCAAAATTCCTAAAAGAATTCAACTAGAAATCCATCAAGGCCTGGGGCTTTCCCTTTCCTCATCTAAAATACAATAGCTTCCAATTCTTCCAATGAAATGTAGCTCAATAGGTGCTCATTCATCTCCCCTGTAACCAAAGAGGGGATACAAGACAAAACATCTCCAGAATCCTCTCTAAATAGAGAAGCAAAGAATTACAAAGCTTCTCTGGACATATCCTACCAAGAATGCTCACCCCTATCATTCAAAAGAACGGGAATAGAATTACCATATCTCCTGGCTTTCATCAAATTGAAGAAGAATGTAGTATTTTTTCTCCCCTCCAATAACCACTTGACCCAAGCCTTTTATTTCCAAAAAATCTCCGTGCACAACTCACACTCTTCCAGAGCTTTCAAAGCCCTGGCCTCCTTTCTAAGTGATTCCTCCAAAATGCCCAGCTCCCTTATCTCCTAGGTAATGACATCCAAGTTGGCTTGAGCAGTAATCTTAGCATGAAAAATATTTCCAAAACACTACCCGTTCCACCGTTTGAGCTGATACTTCACAAATTGCAGTAGCTTGAAAAAATAATACATAGCAGTGCCAAGAGAAGGTCTCCCCATCCACCACCAATCGACCGCATACTCCTGCAAAGAAGGATCTCTTAACCACATAAGTTGAAACTTGAAAGAGGGGGTCCAAGAAACATGAGCCAAAGTAGCAAATAATTAATAGGCCAGTGATCTGAGCCCCTCCAATCCAAAATCTCAAAACAAGTAGACCACAGTCTACCAATCTAGAAACAAGAAACCAAGAAACGGTCAAGTCTCTCAACAATACAATTATCCCCCAACCTCCTATTGTTCCAAGTGAACTAACCATTACGGGGCTCAATGTCAACAAGATTCAAAGCAAAAAATGTTATCATAGATTAGGAAAGCAGAGGGCTCCAACCTTTCAATACCACCCTTCTTTTCATCTAACTCAATAATGGCATTGAAATCACTAGCTATAATCCAAGGGAAAAGAGGAACAAGGCTCTGAATAAAAATAATATGAGACCACAAGTACTGCTTACCAGGAAAATTAGCAGGCGTGTAGATGTTTGACAAAAGAATAGTTTCCCCCATCTCTAGACTTGAAGCAATGACAAAGATAGAAGACATAGAAGACATCCACCAAAGAGGACAAATCTTCAATGAGTTCCATAAGCAAGCCACACCCCCAACATTACCATGAGCCCCAATACATTGGAATTCACCCTGCCCCCATAGCTTCGATAACAAACCAACCATACTCTCAATTGAAAACTTAGTCTCTTGTAAAAAATAACATTAGGAGAGTGAATTCTCACCAAATCACGAATAGCTTTTTGTCGAGGGCCACTGTTCAAGCCCCTTACATTCTAGGAGAGGATGATCATTTTGGATGGTTATAAAAATGGGATTCTAGAGTCTTAATAGATCCTAACTCCACCAAAGTCTCCCCCATCATCTTAATTTTCTCTAAATCTTATCTTTATGGGCATGTTGGTGATAAGAAAGTAATAGAAAGGTCCATGGAAGTAGAAAGATTCAACCTCATAGAGATTCGTAGAAAGATTGGTTATGGAATTGTAATATCACATTTAAGAATTATTCATCGAGTCTTTTGTGTAAGGTTCTGAATCCCTTTTCCCTATCTCTTAATAATCTGAGTTAGCATTGAGGCCTCTAGTCCTCTCCCCTGTACTTGGCTCTTTATACTTAATTTCTTTTGGCAAGTGACTCTTGACCATATTAATAATTATGCATTTTCTTTGGTTCCTATATTATTAGGGGATACCCTTAAGTGAAAGGTGGGTTCGCATACATAAATGTCATCCTAATTTTCTATATTGTTAACAAATTGAGACTTTTGGACATATATTTTGGACTTTCCCACATGTTTAATAAGCCCATAAATTGATTTAAAACTTGTTTTATCAATTTTTTCAAATATCTCCTCTTGGATAGTTTTTTATTTTTAATATTACATCCCCTTCGCTTGTTTATTTATATATAGCTAATAATATTTTTCAACTTTCAAAAAGGAGTATGGTTTCTTCTATTGGAATTTTAATATTTATAATATTTTCTTAGTCATTAAGGGAGTGACCCTATAATATAGTTTGGTTCCCTCTATCAATCACTTAAACCAATCATCCTCTAGATCCATGGAAGTATATACAATATCATAGTCGTTATTTCTCTCTACTCCTCACAATAATGGGGTTGTTCTATATCTTTGCAAGTAAAAGATTCTAAGCCAAGGCATGGTAGCACTTAAATCATAATTTAATATTGAATGCTAGGGTGAGTTGTTTCCTTAGTCATACAAGATGTTTTGTAAGTAGTTTATTTTTTGATGAAAATTCCTAGTAGGTGGTTATGAAGCATGATGATCCTCTACCTTCACCTCCTGGAGCTATTGCTTGTGTTGGGTGTGTTTTGGTTAATTTCATGTTATGAACTCATTTGATATTTTAGTTCATGTATGCCAAAAAACCATTTTTTAACTATAAACCTTACACTTGTACTTTTAAAAGAGTTTTAAATTTAACATGATATTTAAAAGAGTTTTCAAAGAAAATATTACCATAATATATTTTTTCTTGTCTCACCTAACTATTTTTAATGTAACCTAGACACCCAAATTTGATCACTCCCATATGATCAAATTTACCCCTTTATTCATCAATTTTGTCAATATTAATTTATTTAATTAATATTGTGCTTCCCACATAAGACTCTTAAAGTGTTTAATTTAATAATTAAATACTTTATTTGGTGCCTTTATCTTCTCTAAATTAAATAAATACACCAATTTATTTAATTTAGTCATCCTAATCTATTGAATTAAAATCAATTTAAAATTCTTCTTTTCTCACTCCTTGTCACATCCTCCATAATCCATCTCTAATATGAATTAATTTAATTAATTCATATTTAGGAATTAATCAAGATTAATGTCACATCCTCCTACATTTGCCACTTGTCTCTAATCTTCCATTAATTATCATAATCAAGTATTTGCACAACTTTAATCAAAGTCATTAACCATTTTTAGCACCACTTTTTAGTCAATCTTTCCATTTTTCCTTTTTGGACATTGACCCTCTTTCCATGAGAATTTTTAATTCTCATTTATTCATCCTATGTCTCTCTCCTCCCCATGTGAATTTTTAATTCACATTTTGTCTTTCCAAGGCTTCTAGAATATTTGACATGTCACCTCATGCACATGTGACCAATTCCCACCTTTTTGGAGACCCTCTCTTATCCTTTAGACTCTCCTAAGAATGTGAATTTTTAATTCACATTTATTTCTCCAACCACCTCTCCTTTTCCCATGGAGATTTTTGAGGAATTCCAAAATTCCTCAAGTGTCCCTTTCACTCTCACTTGGGGACAACAAATTCCTTTTTGAGGAGATCTTCTCACTCCCCAAGGTACTTGGAAGGTACTTGTCCTTCCTCCACCTCATGTACTTTTGGCCACCTCACTTGCACCTCATCTCCTCTTAGCCACTTCATCATCCACATGTCAAGATGTGAGGGCTTGTGAGTTCTCAACCCACCATAGCCCTTCATCTTGACCTTGTTGGATGAATCTCAACCGTTGAATTCTCTAGAGAATTCAAATTCTCCTATAAATCCCCCTCAAGGGGCATTTTGAACACTTAGCCATTTTGCAACTAAATGCTGCCATTTTGTGCACTCATTTAGCCATCAATTTCATCCATTTTCATTTGCATCCAAGCACATAGTCAAATCCTCCATTTAGCCACATCAAGAGCCATCAAGGAGCATACATATCAATCCAAATCAAGGGCCAACCAAGGAGTTTCAGTTGCAAGGAGGAAGGTATAACCATTTATCTTCATTTAACATTTTCCTCTTTGTATTTTCAAATTCCTTAGGCTAATCTTGAGGTGTTTCATTATGTTTTCCATTGCATTTTAATTGCTTAGAATAGGTTAAATATTTTGATATCACACCTGCAATTGAAAATGTGATTTGATACTTTCTATAAATAAAATATTTATTTTGTTTACCACATTATAATCTTATATATTATCTATAATAAATTGTAATGGCAAAAATTGTATACCTTGCACTTCTCCCCCTTTATTTTGGACTTACTTTCATTGAGTTATCCTTTATGCAATAACTAGTGTATAAGTGATATGATTCTATATAAAAAATGTCATATTCCCCAAACCTAACTTGACTTGACCTCCACATGTCCCTAGGGACTATTCATAGTCCTAAATTTACTCATTTCCCTACTTGGTTCAAAATTGTGGTGCAAAATCAATCCCAACCTTTTTACAATCAAATTTTAAATTTGAGGCTATGTCATCCCCTTTTACTAGTTGTAATGTATCAACTTGAAGTGCAAAACATTTCAAATTATATAATTGGGTGATGTATAAATGGATAAACCATAATTCATTTTAACATGTCAAATAGATCCATCAAGATTTATTACACATTGGATCATTACAAGTTTATGGCATTGACACCTATAGGAGCAATAAATTAGGTATATTGCAAGGATGTTTGTTGTCTTTTATATTTGTTCCAAAGTTGTTAAATTGGTTCATGCAGAGTTTTGACCAATGGAGTATTTTCATGTCTCAAAACTTACTCAAATATTTTTATAAACATCACCAATCAATTATTATAAATTTACATATTAGAAGGAAAGGTGAACCAATTTTTAGATTACAAAACCAACTATGTCAATTTCATGTAGTATAAATTAAGTTCACACACAAAGGTCTATATAATGCCACATAATTGACTCAAATTAATTTCATGTTGCGATTTTATGCCAAATCAAATCAAAGTCAAGTTTGTTACCTGTCAAGGAATTATAGAGCTAGATTTTATATGAGAATATCATTTTGAATCATAAAGTGATAGTTTGTATCCCAACGCCATTAAATCACACCTAAAGCTAAGTAAACCTAATACATATTTATCATTTCAAAAAATTTGCTTGTTTATTTGGAAATTATTTTCTTCATTCTTAGATTCTAGGATGACTTTGATTATTGTTGACTTATATATTTACCCTAGGATCTATTTGAAAAGTGTTTTTTATTTATTTCTTCACATATTTGGTGAACCTACCTTATCTAACACCCCTTATGGTTTATAATTAGGGTTTATTCCTTATATATTAAGGTTTTAAATATATTTTTTCTAATTTTTAATTATTTATTTCATATCTTATTAGGATTTGGATCCCCTTTTTATTATTTGTTCATTACTATATTATAATTATAGTTTGGGTTTTATTATTAGATATGTTTTTTATCCCTATCCACTCACCCTTATGATATTTGAGTATTATCATTTATCTTGGGTTCTCATATGTATTTTCTTTTAGCCTCTATCAACTAACACCTTTCTTATTTTATTGTGTTCCTACACTATGTAACATCTAATCCATCTATCCTCGAGTCTCTTGTGTCTTTATATCCCATGTATGGGTATACCTATTCTATGGAGGTATTTTTACATCGCGTATGCGATTATCCCTCCTTCATATAGGTTTTTATCACTTCTCCCTCTCCTATAAATACATTCACGTCTTTTATTAATGAGATTCATTTAGATCATATGTTTCCTCTGACTGGTACTAGTGACTAGCACCTTCATATTTTTCATTTTAATTTTCATCGTTCATTTCATGGTAATGAGACTAGACATTTTATATCATTCATGATATTATTGAGCCCTATAATTATATTATTTCTATATTTCATGATAGTGCTATTTATATTCCTTTAGATTCATGTTTCTTCATTGAGGATTCTAGGGATATGAATTGATGTGATATTGTTATATCTAGTATTCCTATCATTTTACATCCCATGATACCTCTCTCCCACATGTTTTCTATATGAATTTTCACCTTCAATGAGGTCACTAGCCTTTATTCTCTTTCACTCTTAGTCTATTGATGATGTATTTAGTGTGGAGCATAATGCTAGCTCTTTATCATATCATGATATTGATGATTACCCTTTAATTCATGATGATTTGCGTTATGATTCACATTATGTTAATATGTGTACATGATAAAGTAATTTAGAAAAATAAAGATGTAAAGCTATATGTTATATCCTTTTATCCTTGTATCATGCTCATAAGCATGACGATGATACTTTGATGCATGCATTTGGTGATGCATTGATTGATTGTGCTAAATAATGGTTTGATTCATTTCATGGTTATTTTATATTTTTACATGATTTGTCATATGTGTAGACACCTAAAATGGACACATTGTCAATTACCTAATAACCCAAACATTTCCTCTACTATTAATTGAATAAAATCCCTTTTTATCAAATTAACTATCTAATTTTCATCCCCTTATCAATTAAATAATATTTTATTATTTAATTAATAAAGTCACTATTCATCACTATTCACCCAACCTTATTAATATCTCAAAATCATTAAATAAACCTTCTTCTATAGTCCACCTTAGGTAAATAAATCCAAATTTTTATTTATTAAATCTCCCCATCCCCTTTCCAAAATTAAATAAATATGCTTATTTATTTAATTCTCGTTTTCCATCCACTTTTTTGTTAGTGAGTCAAAATCAATTAACTCACTAACCACTCACTTACACATTCCTAATCCTAGTCAAACTCCCTCAAATCATGCATAATCCCCAAATTTGCATAAAGGTATGGCCTTTGTACACAAAGAATGGGTCCTTCATACATGCTTCATGACCTTTGTACCATGTCACATGGGTCAAAGGACTTAACCATCTACCTAGGGTACTCCCAAGTACCATTTTCCTCCTCCCAAGGTAATTCTCCACCATACAACCCCCTTCAATCCTAGACCTCTCTCCACCCACCAAAAAAGTGAAGACACTTGTCTTCCTCTTTTCCCTCCAAGGGTCTCAATAAATTGGAGCCCTCAATCTCTACTTTTGATCCTATCCATCCAAGTCATTTTAATCTAACCTTACAATGAAACCTTATGTTGCTAGTGAAAGCACTCACATACCACCAAATCTATCATCCTTGAGCACAACTTCCATATCTTGGGTGATGAGGGTTGGAGTTAAATAGTCCCTTGGGGGAATACTACATGATGAAATAAATAGTCCCTTAGGGGAATGAATTGTAGCCATATTTTTAGAGGCTATTGAAATGGATCCACCTAATGGTGAGAACTTCATTAGTTAAATATCTTCTCTTGTATTTTTAATTACACATTACATATACTTTTATACCATATTTATTTCCATGATTTTCACTTGATCTGATCATGTGGGGTCATGGTTGTTATTTTTCTTGTAGGATACATACACCCATGATTATTAAAAAAATTGGGGGCATCTTTCATCTTCTATTTTTACTCACACATTAGGCATACAAAGGTAATTATCTTAAGTATGTGATTAAAAACAACTAATCCCCTATAGATTTAAAGGGCATTTTTTTTTTTTGAGGAGTCCAGTGCGGCCACGCCATATAACCCAGCCCGGTAAACTTTTCTAGTGACCACAGTGGGACACCTCAGAAACGGGAGGCCGCAGGAGGTTGAACCCATGGTGGAAGCCCTACTACAGGGGAACACCTTAACCAAGTGAGCTAGGACCGGTGCCCCATTTAAAGGGCATTTTTATTCCTTAATTATATTTCCCATTTATTATGATTACTTTATATAACGGTTAAGATTATATTAAATTTCATTATCATGCCTATGAAATTTACCCTAGATCAAAGTTGCAAAGTCTAATTTATTATCATACTATAGACAAATAAAATTGACCTAGGCCTACAAACTTTATTTTCCCCTCATTTCTTCTTAACATAATTAAAATATTTAATTATGTCCTATAGTCAAATTAGGCTATTAATTAAATAATTCTCAATTATTTAATTAATTCACATCTTTATTCTTCGACCATTTAAATAAATAAATTATATTTATTTTATTTAAATACGTCGCTAATTTCCTATGTCCCTCTATAATTAAATAAATTCCTAAATTTATTTAATTATTATTTTGTCCACTATTTCTTCCTGTTATTTAAATAAATGAACTTTATTTATTTATTTAAATATGTCATTAATTTCTAATGTCTTCTTATAATTAAATAAATTTTATAATTCATTTAATTATTGTCCACCTTGGCTTTTCTAATTTTAAATAAAATTATTTTATTTAAAAATTGTCCACTTTCCTTTTTCCCACCAAGCAAATAATTTAAAATCAATATTTAATATCACTTGACCCCACCGCTTTTGAATTAAATTATTTTTTAATTCAAAAGGTCAACTCAGCCTTTAAAATCAAATAATTTTAAATTATTATTTGATTTTCCAGCTATCTCTTTTTTCGTGCCCAATATCTCCTTATCACATGCATTATTGTCCTTTTATTTGATTTTTCTAAAATCAAAACTCAACCCTAATGTTTCCCTAACCGTAATTGTTGGTTGTCACATTTAATTTCAACCTTTGATCTTAGGGCATTTCTCAACTTTCAATCTTGGCCATTCATTCAAATTGGCTTTTCTATAAAAAGGCAATTTTTACCTCATTTGACACATTTCATGCTTAACTATTTTATGCTTCAAACTTTAGGCTTGCTTTATACTTGCATACTTGCATTTGCAGCAACATTATAATCCTTCAATATTTTCTTAGGGCTTGTCATAGGTCATAGTTGCTCATCAAAAATTTGAGGGCAAACACTATTTTGCAACAAATGGAGAAGGGCAATGAAGGTCAATCATGGAGGGCTTGAAGAATTTTTGTGAGATTGTTCTTTGTTTTATGCTATTTTACTCCATTGTACTTCATTGTTTAGCTAGGGTTTTGATTATGCATTTGATTTCATGCTAACCTAACCTTTTTTCCTTAGTTACATTGGTGATCCTGACGCCAAAAACACTCTTTTTGCAAATTTTGGTATGTCTTTTCATCTTTTTTTTGCAAGCACAGGCACAAAACGACACAATTGAAGCTTTCTGAGCCGCATTTGATGCGTCACAATGCAGTTTCTTTCACAAATGACGCATCCACAGTCCAGAGCCACATTTGATAGACAAAATGACGAATATGCCATATTGCAACGCATGTGCGGGCCCGAGAGACGCATCTGTTGTTGCGATGCATATGACAGAAAAAATGACGCATCTGCCTGGTAAATTTTTGCTTTCGATTTTTGACAAAATTTTCTAGATTTTCTTTTTAGTTTAGTAGATTAGGGCTTTTTTGGGTTACTAATCTATTGTTTGTAGCATGTGGCAAGCTAGAAGAAGAGGCTAACATTTGTTTGTTGACGATTTTATAACTTTTTTTCACAATCTTAAAGCAAACAAACAAACAATCACAAACAACTTGCATTCACATTTCATGGCTTAAAATAAACATGCATTCACTCATGGGTTTAAAATGAACACAACTTGCATTGAAACTCATCAAGGCTAAAATTTACATGCATTTTCATAGCATTGGCTTAAAATGAACATTATTTGTCTCACACTAAGTTGGGTTAAAAATGAACAAGTGTTTTGTGTGTCTTATGGTGTAGTAATAGCTTCTTAAGTGTGTATGCAATTCTCTTATGCCTTGTCGCGATCCCGAGAAACAAAAACACTTGGAGGTTGTTACTTCACCACCCCCACATTTCAATTTGGGCATTAAAATGAACAAGTGTTTTCAATTTGTGTAACCACAATTCAATAATAAAAGTATCATCTCCCCTTGCGCACTTGTGTGATCCTGGGTGTAAGAGAAATTTCTATTGACTCTAGAATTGGGCCTTCCTTGGTGGGAAAAAGTACTCACCCCAAGGTGACTCAAACTGACAATGAATGTTTTTAGCCTAGCTACCCTCGATTGGTATACAAATGTGAATCCTAATGGAAAAATTAGGATTACAAGTGCATATTTGTTATGCAGACAAGTTTATCTTGCCTCACACATAGCCACCTGAATGGGTGCCTGAACTAAAAACCTTTTGTGTAGTTTCCAAAATCTCTTTCTATTCGTTGGTGCAACAACAGTCGTTACCAAGCCATCCCACATTCTCACAGTTCTTAGTAGAGGTGAAGAGTCTGTCATGAGAGATTCATGAGGGCTCGAAGCTTGGTTGAATCGAAGAAGTGAGTGTCATGGAGGGGAGTCAATGTAGCCAAGCTTCTAAGTCACCCACTAAGAATAAGTGCGGCTGGAGAAATCCAAGTGGGAATCCAGTGGATATAGTCCTTGCCATCCATAGGGTTGTGCTTGTCTTCATTGTGCTTGTTTTCAAAATTCAAAGACAAAACCATGTATTTTCCAAGTGTTTTCTGAACCAATGAACACATAAACATCCTTCACAAATCTGGAACAACACATTGAAACTGAAACAATCTCAAAAATCTGCCAAAAATTGCATGGAAACTAGACTTTAGACTCTGTGCAACGCATCTAACCTATTAAACTGCATTTGATAAACAAAAAAATGCATTTGAATGCTCTACAATGCATTTGATACACAAAACAACACAATTAAATTTTTGAACCACATCTGTAATCTGAAACCACACATTTGACTATTCTGCAATGCATTTGCTTCCCTGAACAATGCAATTGACCTGTCAAACTGCATCTAAAGTTTGAAACAATGCATCTGCTAAAACTGGAACACATAATTTGAGACACTGCAATGCATTTGATACATGAAATGATGCATTTTCCTATCATTTAGAAAAATCACTATCACTGTCCAAACCCAAGATCAAACATTTTCAATCTATCTTTAGACATCTTTCCTCAGTGGGCTCTGTTCAAAACCAGAAAAACAATTGCTCAAAACATCCATCTTTGCATCTTTTAGCTTACATTTAGCTTTTACCATAGGTCCACCTTTGCAAATTTTTAGTTGCATCTTAGGATCCATCATCATTTCCAGCATAAACAAGCTATTAGGTCCCCATTTTTTTTTTCAGACTTTAGAATAGGAAAACTTGCCATACTTTGTGAAATCTTTGCCTTCAAAAGTAGATTATCATTGGACTAGGTCAAAATCAATCCTTTAGTCTTTGTCCTTTTGTGAGATATTTCCAACTCATGAATCTAGTTAGGAAACCTCACTTTGTCACCTTGTCATTTTCACTTATTCCTACCAAAAATTCCTTTGATAATTCAAATTGAGACATTGACCAAGCTTTGAGTGGTTAGTAAACCTTTCCTAAAAGTCTAACAAAATTGATTGCACCTTAGACCTTTGCATTTGCATTTTTCATACCTTAAAACACTTTAGTCTCCCACCATTCATTATCACTTTGCATTTGGTTGCATCCCTTATTTTCAAAAATCCAAAAAAAATAGTGTCATATCATTCCCATTCATAGATTTGGTTATCATTCATCCTCCCCCATTTGAGCAAATCCTTATATGGTTGAGACTAGGTTACAAAGAAAGAGAAGACAAATGGACCCCTTTGGACAAGGCAACAACCCCTACAACTTTTCTAACGACATGAACTTAAACATAGACATGGCGGGCCCCCAGACATCTTTCATCAACCCTTTTAGTGACATGAACATTGCCTCCTCTTCACGCAATCCCTTTGAACAATTTATACGTAGAGACGAAAATGGATAAGTGTTCATGGAAGATGTAGAAGCTGCTGCCCAAAACCCTGAAGTGACTTCCTTTGTGGAAGAATTACTCTTGAAATATTTAGATAGATATCTAGCCATGCTTCTACTCCAAGGGGATAAATTTCCACGAGGGTTCGATATTAACACCTTAAGAGTAGCTTCTCCTGATCATACTACACAAAATAGTCAACCCCAATCAACACCACAACATAATGCAAACAATACCTTCATTGGTTCCACCACACAAAATGCAATAGAAACCATCAACGCTACTTCCATTTTACAACTCCACTCAAAGCACATCTAACATATTCAACACAACATCCATTGTGGGAACATCAACCCTATCAGAAGCCACATCACAATCTATCCCACAAATATCAACAATTATGTCACAAACTATTGGAGCGACATTTGGGTCTTCAACCAATACAATGGGGACAAATTCACCAAACCTTTTATTTTGATCTTCATCTAGTACTATGGGAACCACATCATCACACCTCTTACTTGGGTCCTCAACTAATGCCATGGGAACAAACTCATTGAACCCCTTTGGGAGGAACAAAAGATAAATCACCATTCAAGGACCTCAACTAAATGTTAACACCTCGTCACAAATCAATAGCAACACTAATATCCCCCAAAGGAAAAATACAAATATCCCACATGGCCACATTTACCAATTTGGACAAGGAAACCAAATAACACAACACATGACTTCATTTGGACATCAAAACATTCAAGGACAGAAAATTTCGCAAATACAACCTAACACTGCTGGAACTCACATTCCTACATATGCGTCACATATCCATACACAACAACATATTCCCATTCAAAACACTCAATACCAACAAATTCCAACCCAAAATGCTTCATGCATTCCACAACAACACATCAGAACATACCATCACAGCAAATGGGAACTCATTGAATACCCACTACCAACATGTGTGACACTACAAAGAGCCCTATAGTGGATGCTCTCACAGCTCAACTTGCGGCCTTGCGAAAACAAGTGGAGAATATGCAGCTATCCAACAAGAAAATGCACACGTCCTATGACTTATGTCCATACCCATTTGACACGAATTTACACATGCCACCATTCCCTCTAGGATATGTGGAACCCAACTTCTCCAAATACAAAGGCAAGACTAATCCCCTTGAGCACATAAGAGAGTTTACAACCAATTGTGTGGATGTTGCATATGAACATACCTATCTAATGAGACTCTTCCCTAGAAGTCTCGTGGGTCCCACACCTGAATGGTTTTCTACCTTGCGCAAAGGAATAAAGTCATGGGATGAACTTGTGGATAAATTTGTAGAAAATTATGCCTATAACATCAACACCAACATTACCATCGCTGCTTTGTGTAAGACTACTCAAGAAGACACCGGCGAGACCTTCATTCCATTCTTCCAAATATGGTGAGGTTTAGCTAGTCGATGTCCTATGGAGATCCCACAAAAAGAGAAGGTAAACATGTTTGTCCAAAACCTTGTTGGCCCCTTGAGATACAATTTATAAGTTCATTGTTACGCCACTTTCACATATCTTGTCGAAAAAGGAGTCCAACTTGAAAAATCCCTTATTGCTAAAGGCGAACTCAAATATGGCAACAAGAACACAAGCCAAAACCCACCTAATGACATAAACAAATATTGGGCCAAAAACAAACATATCACCAATGATGGCGTTGTTGAAGCTAAAGCAATGAACACGACAGGTCCTACAATTACACTAAGAGGTACTCAACTGCAAAACACACCATTAACCACACCAACACCCACAAAAAATGCCATCCAGAACAATCAAGATCAAGCACAACCACGTCAAACTAGACAATTTCCAAAAAGACACACATATAGCCCCTTGGGTGAACCAATTGAAGTGTCCTCAAGAAGTTCCTCCAAAACAACACCATCACATTGCCATAATCTAAACCATATGACCCAGGACAGTTTAAGCTATCATGGTGGGATGATAATGCATTTTGTGATTACCATCGCAAAAGGGCATAAAACTTCTTCATGTAGAAAATTAAGAAATCTTATACAAGATCTCATTGAAAATCATACCATTGAACTAGACGGTAAACAATTTGCTTCAAACTTGGACCATACAATTCATAAAAACCCACTACAGGATCATGGTTCTGGTAACCCCTCTACGTTAGGTCCAAAGACTAATAACAATCGAGCCAATTAAACTCACGTTGCTTTTGACTATTCTAGTGGACCTATCATTAATCTCCTCTGAGCTGTTGACGAACATGTCAATACTATCACTATTAAGAAGACTCTAGAGTGCAATGTTACCACCCTCAAGGAAAAGTCACAATAGTTGGTCCTCCTACTAGACAACCAAAGATCACAATACTTGGTCCCTCTGCCAAAAAGTCACAACCCAAGGGGCAATTTAATCTTATTGACCAATTGGGAAAAATTCTCGCTCAAATCTCCATACTCGAGCTACTACGCATCTCGCCGACACACAAAGCCATACTTGAAAAATCCTTACAAGAGTCTTCTGTCCCTAACGAAATTGATTTCAACCAATTTAAAGACATGGTTGGATACTTGACTACTTCCCATCACATCACCTTTTCAGATCAAGACTATTCTTCACCCAAACCATCTCATAATGACACATTGCATATCGATGTCTTCATCCATAAACACAAGGTTAGACAAGTCTTAGTAGATGGCGGAGAAGGATTGAATATATGCTCTCTAAAATTGGTCAAAGCACTAGGTTTCTTTGATGCTTGTGTGGATGCTACCAAAAGCATTGTCATAAAGGCCTATGATGATGAGGAACGCTCTTCTTGGGGTATTATCACACTTCCTATCCATGTGAGACTGGTAGTTGTAGATACAACATGTCAGGTCCTAGATCTTGAGCTACCATACAACATCTTACTTGGTCAACCTTGGATTCATACCTTAAAGGTTGTAGTATCTACTTACCATCAATGTCTGAAGTTTCCTTTTTGATATGCCCAGAGTCTGCTCTGAGATCTGATGGTGCCCAATTTGAAGTGTTTGGAACACCAGGTGCCAAATTGATGTGAAGCTTTCATCACTTCTATTTTCAAACATTTGGTCATCACTCATAGGTGTCACGTGCTTCCTTTTGGACCTCTGTACTGTCTTCATGCCAATGCAATCATGAGCCCTGTCATCATCAAAAGTACCCCAGTCTCCAGAGTTTTGTGCCCTTTGTTTCAAACTAGGTCAGAGGGTGCTAAGGTTCCTCCTGATGACTTTCACTTGGGAGGTGAATGAGAAGATGTGAAACAAATATGCAACTTTCAGTTTATAAGTGCTTGGAAGCTCGCCTGGTTCTGACAATGCAGGCATGAAGTGATAGGAAAAGGGCTATGATGGAATGGTGGCCTTGAGAGGTGGAAGAAGGGCCTATAATTCAACTATGAGACCAGGCAATTTGGGGTTGGGTTTGACACTCAGATTAGTCCATGTACCCATGTACTTTGGTGAAGCGTAAATGCCCATGAAATTATGGGAATGATTGGGATTTCCCATAAAGGGCGAGCTCACAGGTGGGGTGGGATTATGAAAGATCCCTGAGTGACTATGAACTTGACGAAATGTTTCTAGAACCTAGTGAGCCTTCTTTCGTTGAAAGATTCTAACAAATGTTTAACGTTGAATTTCCTAAAGATCCTCCTAAAGTCCCACTGACAAGAGAAGAATGGGTAAGACTCTTTTGGCCTCATGACGATGAAAAACCAAAATTTCCATATGATCCTATTGACCATGATTCTGAGGCATTTGTCCCTTATATAGACCATGATTCCCACTCGTTTGTCCCCTATTTTTCCAAGGAGTCTGATTTTCCCGAACCTAATGAAGATGACAACTAGATGGAATCCAACTGGGACTTTGAGGACAATTTTTTCTTTACCCTCTTAGCCTCCTTTTGCATGCTTTATGCATCCTCCCCACTCTTCACCAACACTGATGATGGTATCTCCCTTGTATACCCACAACTCATTGATTGGGATTAACAAGGCCTGCCCACTATGGACATTTTTCAGAATGACGAAGCTATTGCAGAGTTCATGGGACTCTGTGAAGGAATACCAAGTGGGGACCATAAAGTTGGATTCCCTATAGATCTAGATTATGTAGCATATGTCAGGGAGACTATGCAATCCTCTAGTTGCAAAAATAATAAACACAAAATTAAAAAGGACACGTCTTTAGGTGAAAACCATAAGGCACCTTCTGACGATACAAAATTAAAAATAAAGGATGTATCCGAGGGTGAAAACCTCCCCGAGATGCCTAAGGATGGAGGATTGGACTTTATTCCTGTTACACAGGAAAAATCGACAATGCTCATTGAGGACACCATAGAAGTTAATATAGCCACACCTAAAGATCCTAAAATGGTTCTCTTTGCAGTATCTTTGATAGAAGAAGAAAAGCACGAGTTTCAAAAGTTATTCTCAGAACGTAAGACTAACTTTGCATGGTCCTATTTTGATATGCCAGGATTGGATCCAACACTAGTTTTGCACCTTCTACCCTTACTGCCAAATGCTAAGCCAATCAAGCAAAAGTTGTGAAAGATGCACCCCCAGATTGCATTCTTAGTCAAAGATGATCTCAAGAAGTTATTGGATGCAGGGTTCATAAGATCAATAGACTATGTAGATTGAATTTCAAACCTTGTACCTGTCACTAAGTCGAACGGTCAAATATGTATTTGTACAGACTTTCAACATGTCCAAAGGATGATTTTCCACTCCCAAACATAGACATCATTGTGGATCTTACAAGAGGATACAAGATGTTGTTCCTCATGGATGGTTTCTTGGGTTACAATCAGATTCGAATCGCCCTAGAAGATCAACACAAAATAGCCTTCACTTGTCCTTGGGGTACATACTGTTGGAACATCATGCCTTTTGGCCTCAAGAATGAAAGTGCCACATATCAACGAGCCATGAACACAATATTTCATGATCTCATGCACACACTAATGGAAGACTACATGGATGACCTCTTGGAAAAGTCTTTGACACACAGTGATCACCTCAAAGTGCTAGACAATTTTTTTAAAGGCTGGAAGAATACAAGGTCCATTTGAATCCTAAGAAGTGTGTCTTCGGTGTAACTTTAGGAAAAATTTTGGGGTATATAGTTTCTTGCAGAGGCATTGAAGTTGATTTCGCTAAAGTGAAAGCAATCTTGGACATGCCTCCGCCAAAAGGAAACAGTGAACTAAGAACATTGCAAGGAAGACTACAGTCCATTTGACACTTCATCGCACAACTAACAAAAAAATGCCAACCTTTTCAATAT
This sequence comes from Sequoia sempervirens, assembly GCA_007258455.2. NCBI lineage: Eukaryota > Viridiplantae > Streptophyta > Pinopsida > Cupressales > Cupressaceae > Sequoia > Sequoia sempervirens. Next base: position 47,389 of record VDFB02129349.1, read on the forward strand.
CTACTGCACAAAGGAATCCCCTTTGTGTGGACTGACAAGTGTCAAGCAACCTTCCAACAGATCAAAGGCTATCTATTAATACCACCTGTCCTAATTCCACCCATTGAGGGAAAACCTCTAATTATGTATATTTTTGCAACCACTTCATCACTAGGGGAATTGCTTGCAAAAAATGACCATGATGAGAAGGAAAGATATACATACTACATTAGTCACACATTTGTTGGATATGAACTCAACTACATGCCCATTGAACGTTCCTATCTTGTAGTGGTCTTCGCCGCCTAGAAGTTAATACATTACATGTTGAATCACAAGACACAACTAGTGGCAAAGATTGAACCCTTGAAGTATCTACTCAGTCGAGCAATGTTAAAAGGTTATGATACTGAGTGAATATGACATACAATACATAGACCAAAAATCTATAAAAGGACAGGTAATAGCTGATCAACTCTTAGATGCACCTGTACAAGGCGATCATCCATTGGTAGCTGACTTCCCTGATGAATCTATCCTAAATCACCTTGGAAGTTCTATTTTGACGGGTCTCATACAGGTGATGGCTTAGGAGCAAGTATCTTGTTTATCACACAAGGGGACTCTATTCCTAAGTCATTCTGAATTACCTTCTCTTGTACTAATAACATTGCAGAATATGAGGCACTTGTCACAGGACTCTGAATGGCTATTAAATGGAAAATCAAAATGCTTCTAGTCTTTGGATATTCTTAGTTGGTCATCAACCAGGTCACTAATGAATATGACACCAAGGATGAAAATTTGATGCCCTACAAACACATGGTTGATAGCTTTCAGTTATATTTCCACATGCTCACTTTTGAGAAAATTCCTAGGGCACAAAAAAAGGTAGCAGATGTAATGGCTACAATTGGATCTCTATTAGACATTCCCAGTAACGTGTCGCAATTTGAGTTCTTAGTGGAACATCTGTTGGTTCTCGCATATGATATTCCTGAGTCAGAAATGGTTTGCGAGCTTGTTGGTCCCAATTCACCTTGGTATCAAGACATATATGATTACTTTTAGTCCCAGACCCTTCCGCCGAACCTTTCCAATAACCAACGTAAATCCTTTATCTGTAAAGTTGTATATTACACCATCATCAGTGACACCTTATACCGATGCAACTTTGATAATACCCTTCTTCGATGTCTCAACATTGACGAAACATGAAAAACCTTACGTGAGGTACATGAAGGTATGTGTGGATCTCATTCGAGTGGCCCAACCTTAGCTAAGAAGGTCATGAGACTTGGGTATTACTAGCTGACAATGGAAAAAGATGCCCTTTAGTTTGTAGGAACATGCCGTCAATGTCAAGTACATAGTGATTTGATTCATGTGCTAGTGCAAGAACTTTGACCCATCACTTCTCCTTGGCCCTTCGCATGATGGGGACTCGACCTCATGGGAAAAATCCATCCCACCTCATCCAATGGCCAAAAATTCATTATTACCGCCATTGAATATTTCACCAAATGGATAGAAGCCATTTCCCTCACACACATAACTGGTAAAAAAAATTCCAAATTCATCCTCAACTACATCATTTGCCAGTATGGTGTTCCACAATCCATCATCACAACAACAGTCATCCTCTCAAAAATTAGGATGTCCATGAGTTTTGTGAAGGCTTCCACATTCAACACCATTTCTCCACGCCCTATTACCCACAAGGTAACGGTCAAGCTGAGGCGTCTAATAAGACAATCATCAAAATTTTGAAGACCGTCAATGATGTTAGCCGTGACTGGCACTTACAACTTAACCCTGTTCTATGGGCTTACTGCAGTAGCATCTACACGCCTATGGGAGCCACTCCCTTCACCTTGGTCTTTGGAGTTGAATCCATCCTACCCATTGAGGTCAAAATCCCCTCTCTCAAAGTCTCCATGAAGGGCTTGATTGAGGATGAAGAGTACCGACAGTCATGACTACAGGAGCTGAAAATGTTAGAAGAATGAAGACAAAATGCCTTGAATCATTTATAGGCATATCAGAATTTCCTTTGCCGCAATTATAACAAGAGAGTGATGGTCTGAAAGTTTGACATTGTTAACTTGGTCCTAATGTAAAATCCAAAGAATGAATCTGACTGAGAGAAGTCTGACAAGTTTGAGACTAAATGGGTGGGCCCTTACATCATCGTCGCATTCAGTTCTGGAGCTTACCAGCTAGCTACTCCAAACGATGAAGAATTGACATAACCCATCAACATTCTGCATCTCCACAAATTCTACACAAAGCATTAGAGAGCTTGGCTGAAAACCACAAAAACACAAAAAAATTGAAAAATACAACAATTTTTTAATTTTTTTTAAAATGTCAAAAATAGTAAAGAGAAATAATTCGTCCAATAGTGAAAACCACTTTAGTGGTGCTTTGGATAAGTACCATGGTGAAAACCTGGAAAACGGGCATTATGCATAGGTAGTCTTTTCTTTTCATCTACTATCACTCCATTTTCCTTTGTCTATAATAAATATCTAGTCATTCAACATGCTTAGAATTTCCATCATAAAGTCTTGCTATTCCTTTCCATGACTGACAATGGTTGACATCAACTTTTACATACTATCCATCTGTCACCTCGAGCATGTCCTTTTCCACCTCCTGCAACTTGGATAGTCCTTGACCTAACTGGGGGCAACCCTCTTACCACCTGACTGCAGTGGGTCTTGCACATGGTCTCGACAATCGTAAAATGTCCTGAAAAAATCCATAAAAATCATAAAATGTCCTAAAAAAAAGCCATAAAAATAAGAAAATGTCCTAAAAAAAAGCCATAAAAATTTAAAAACGTCTTGAAAAAAACCAATAAAATCAGTAAAATGTCTTGAAAAAGCCATAAAATCAGAAAATGTCTTGAAAAACTCCAGAAAAAAATTAAAAATTATAAAACTTCAAAATCCAAAAAAATTAAAACATGTAAAAAACACAAAAACATCCAGATAACACTAAGAAAAACACCAAAAACAAATTCAAAGTCCATCATGTCAATTATGTCAGTCTTTGTCATTGTCGAACTACGTTATCTTTGCGCATTTGCTGCATAGGCAAGGCTCATCTCTGAGCCCCTAATACATTAGGTCAATCCTTTTAGGTTTGTAAAATAAAATCATGACTCAATCTTTGGTCAACAAGACAAAGTCATTGATCATGTTGAACTATGAGGTCTCTGAGTGTATGACGTAGGCAAGGCCATCTATCGATGAGCCCCTAAGGCCGCACTAGGTTAGTCCATTAGGGTTCATCACACTGCAGTATCACACATGTCAGATATCTTCAAGACAAAAAAAAAATCCATCTTAAAACAGGAAACTCTTAAACAAACTTTGCAATCATTTAATCGACATTTTAGCTAAATTAGCATGTCAACACTGGCATGCGGTCAATTCAGTCATCTAGTCAACTTTGGTCAAACTATCATAACAAGTCAACCTATCAACTCTTGGTTATTCTACAGATATGTCTTTTCGAAGAACAAATCTTGTCATTTATTTATGCTTTAGGATGTCTTTCTGAAGCATTGACTTTGTCATCTGGTATTTTGAGGGATTCTCTTGACATTTGAGGATTGATCCTCTTGACATCGACATCATTCAAGATGTGTCCTTCTTGAATTTGGCATTACCTGGCATCCGTCACATATAAACCTAGACTTCTTCAAACCTGACACCTTGACATCTAAATACACTTGGAAAACGCTTTGGAAAACACTGTCTTTTATTTTGTCATATTTGTAATTTAATTTTTCGTCGTGTTGCTAGTTCCTTGAGAATGTCCTACATAGGATTTAGAGGAGCAATGACGTTTCATGGCTTGTCTTTCTTGTTTATGGTTGGTTTTGACAAAAATACTAGGGCAACTGAGTGCCTCGTATGATCCATGATCATCCTTGTCTGCGACTACTTGTTCTATGTGATGGTATGACCATGCACACCATTGATCTATGTCATATCATGGTGTTTGTTGGCCATTACAATAATATGCCCAATGATGATTAGAGCAACACCTATTAGTACTTTAGAAATATATTGAAGGATTCTTTTTCCCGCACTAACATCCATCGCCCTCCATCTGGTCTTTTCTCTTCCTTTGTCTCCTGATTATATCCTGTGACATACAAAAATAATTGCATACATGCTCATATAGAAATAAAAATTTGCATACATCACTTAGTATAAATACATCATTTGCATTCATCCATTTGCATTAACATAACATGTAAGTGCATTAAACATTTTTTCATATATCATCCATATCATTCATGCATATAGATTTAAAATATAACATAAAGCATCATATATCGCATAATTCGTACATACATAATCATACATCAATGCGTCCATAATCATAAGCATGGCATCTATTAGACACATATAGAACATCATCATCATCATAAAATAAAATAATACATAAAGTAGTATCATCATTGCATCTCATTATAAATGATCATCATACATGCATACATCACATAAAACATAAAAATGAATCATCATAGGAAAAATTGCATGCATCACATCAAATAAACACAATAACATCATAATGCATCACAACATAACACATAGCATAGAATCTGCACCAAAACTGCATCACATATATATATATATATGTATATCTCAAAATCATGTCACAGGATAGAGTCTCGAGGAATCCCAAAAATAGAGCATGCAGGCTCGATGTTCAATATATAAATGTCCCAACATAACAATAAGATAACAAATTCCCTAAATAGTACTCTCCTCATCCCCTCGATATGAAGAATGGGGTATTGATGCTCTCTCACTAGCACTGATGGTATATGCGGGGACCCGACAGACTGGCTCGGCGATGACCTTGGTACTGTGACAGGTGGTTGGATATGACGTGATTTATGTCTCGATGATGTGTGACTATGGCTAGACTTGTGCCCTAATGAACGCCTATGATGTGGTGTGACCTATGTCTTGAAGTCTACCCAGATGAAGTAGATTCACCCACACTGCTCTGGATGTAGCTGCTATGGCTCTTGTTGCTGCTACTACCCGTCTCACGCTAAGACCAAGTCAAACTAGGATCTCGCTGCTCTGTTGGCACTGCTCGCTCATACAACATCATGTATCATGCCTGGCTATTGCTCACCTTGGCCAAATCTTTCGCAACCTCCCCTACTAGTCCAGTACATAGTTGTGCAAACTCTGAACACCAACTCTGTAACTCCTATTGCCTGACCACTACCTAGTCTCTCTCCACCCCCGTCACCTCCAACTTTGCCTCCAATGCCCTGATACAAGCGAGGGCCTCATCCAACCTACTCTGCACGTTCGTTAGTTGCTAGTCGACTGTCACGTCTCGAGGCAAGGGTGGCCTCCTAGCTGTATCCTCCTCCCCCTCCGCCATCTACTTTCTCAGCTATCTCTCTGCATTATCCATGTCCTCCTCCCCGCCAATATTAATCTTCTCATCCCCTATCTCCTCCTCTCTGCCAACATCCAATGCCTCCTCTCCTCTGAACACATCCTCCTCTCCGTCGAAATTCATCATCTCCTCATCTCTCCTTGCCTCTACCTCCATCTCTGGCTAATGTTCCTTCGCCTCTATCTTCAGACGAGGTCCCTTTGGCTACTCTCCCTCCTAACGAGGTCCCTCTGGCTACTCTACCTCTACCCTGACCTCCTCTTACCTAACCCCCTCCTCTCTCTCATCCTCCTCTCCCTCCTCTGGGATCGCTACTAGTGGGACTCACTCGACCCACTAGCACACTCTCTTAGCTTGTCCTCTCTCGCCGTCTCCTCCTCTCCTCCTCCTATCACCTCCACCATCTCCTCTGTCCCCTCCATCATCCCCTCCACCCCCATCTCATCCACCCCTCCCCCATCTCCTCTGCCTCTATCTCTCCCTCTCCCCCTCTCGCCATCCATGCCTCTTAGTCCTCCTCAAAAAACCCATGGTAGCACTGCCCGTTGATCAACTGGCGCTAGTTGATCAGGATCCATCAAAGGAAGTGGCCTATGTGTCTGCCACCATGCATCATAATCTGCTTCCGTTGGAACCCCGCTCCATGCCCACTGTTGTGCTACTAGTCCATCAATCTGCTGCTCAGCTAATGGCACTGATATCAGCAGCCCCCATACTATCGCTCGAGATGACCGAGCATACTCTACACTACCTTTGGGTATATCCTATTGCTCCTCAAACTGTTGCAGTACCCACTGGGGCAGGTACATGCCTATAATCAACTATGATTGAACTGTACAACCAATCAAGTATCTAATTTTTTTGCAAAATGACAAGTTTTCCTCCTCTCCTTCCCACTGTCCACAGTCTCTTTACGACCTCCAGACAAACCCCATCAAAGTGTTAATAGCGTGGTGCCAATATCCTATGTCTCCCACCTGAGTTTGTGACAAGGCACCCCCATATAAGTATACATATGGCATACCCTCGACAAGTTGTCTCTACACTAGTAGTTGAAATACATGTATATGCTCCTAGGCCTAGATCATCAAAAGTGTCATCTCGCAGCTGATACTGCTTGCCTCCTTGTATGCAACATCGTGTAACTGATGATACATCATCCAAGAAGGCATGGTACCCATGCAAATACTATCCTATCTTGCCGCATCCGAACAAGCACATCTCTCCACCCAATAGGGAAACCATGTCTGTGACAATTTGGTATCAATACCCTGATAATCAAAGTACATAACATCACATCACAAGCCCTAATGCTCGGCCATGAACTCCCACCTGATCTCATATCCATCAATGCCTAGTTGCATGACATCATCATGCTCATAAAACTCTATAATGGTCTAAAGTCTTCATCGCGGATCATAGACAACCAGCTCTCCTTTGATCAAAATGCACAAGATCTTGTAAACATCCTCGAGAGTCACAGTAGCCTCTCTAGTCAGCAAGTGGAACAAGCAAGTCTTAGAGTACCATATCTCTGCAAGCACTATCAGTAGGCCCCTATTTTCCTGGATGATGGGCATATAGGTAACATGGAATAGTCCAAACTGGATCAGTCACCACCGCTTACCATCTCTCAGCTGATCTCTAAACACGTATGTTGTTGGTCTAAACTCTTGGGTGTAGATGGGTGGTAATCATTTCTGCATACACAGAAACGAAAGTTAGCACATCATTGAAAATTATCATTATCATCTATCTAGTCAAAAGTATCCAAAGAAACTGAGCCTAAACTGAGTCAATCCTAGCTAAAATTAGTTGTGTCATTTTGCCTTGCACTTGCGTCGTGCCAAGTCAAATGTGTCGTTTCACCTTGCAAATGCGTCTCTCCACGGTGATTGTGTCGTTGAGCTTTGCACATGCATCATTCCATAGCGATTATGTCATTCTTGACATCAGTTGCGCCACTTTAAATCACTTGTGTTGCATCATCCCGTGTTTGTGGTACATTATTGTGATTACATTGCAAAACTTGACACTTGTGTCTCGGTTTGGCAATTGCATCTCACCGGCTCATGATTGTGTCACTTTGAAACTAAACCTAGTTTATCCCTTGCATTTGTGTTGTGATGCATCAAATGTGTGCGACGTGAACACAGATGCGTCACAACACATCTGATTCCCTAACTTTGAGGCCCTAAAAAACACAAAAAATGAGAAAAGTACAAAGTGGGTATGGGGTACATACCGGTGCCTCTGTGCCCTCTGACCGTCGGTAGGTCTGTACTCAATATCCATGATGATCTTTCACTGGAATCACCATCTTTGCGCGAGGTCCTCTGGCTTTGAGCTCTGAATCTCCAAAAGGAAAATGTGAAACTGAATTACCTTTTCACCCAAATCAAACCTATTTATAGGGTGAATTTTAGGATTTTCTTGAAGGGTTTATTACTGGACGCACATTTGACCATGTTTGACTGCCCCGTTGACTTCCTTAAACTCGTCAAAATTCAAAACCAATCACGCCATTGTTTTTTTGGTCATCAAATTGACTTATTGGGACACTTTCCAAATTTTTCAGCGACGGGCCAAAATTCATAAATTTTCCCGAGGGGGGCATAGTTACTCCATACCTTTGCTGGGGCATGTCTTGAACTGAATTTTCTTTGTCACACTGTGATAAACTGCATTATGACAAAGAGGGGCAAAATGTAGACACATAAAATTGACCTAGGCTTGCAAACTTTATTTTCCCCTCATTTCTTCTTAACATAATTAAAATATTTAATTATGTCCTATAGTCCAAATTCGACTATTAATTAAATAATTCTCAATTATTTAATTAATTCACATCTTTTATTCCTCCTAACCATTTAAATAAATAAATAAATTTTATTTATTTTATTTAAATACGTTGCTAATTTCCTATGTCCCTCTATAATTAAATAAATTCCTAAATTTATTTAATTATTATTTGTCCACTCTTTCCTCTTGAATTTTATTTATTTATTTAAATACGTCATTAATTTCTAGTGTCTTCTTATAACTAAATAAATTGTTATAATTCATTTAATTATTGTCCACCTTGGCTTTTTCTAATTTTAAATAAAATCATTTTACATTTAAAAATTGTCCACTTTCCTTTTTCCCACCAGGTAAATAATTTAAAATGATTATTTACTATCACTTGACCCCACCATTTTTTAATTAAATTAATTTTTAATTCAAAATGTCAACTCAACCTTTAAAATCAAATAATTTTAAATTATTATTTGATTTTCTAACTGTCTCTTTTTCCGTTCCCAATATCTCCTTGTCACATGCATTCTTGTCCTTTGATTTGATTTTTCTCAGCCCTTCATTTCAAATTTTACCCTAATGTTTCCCTAACCCTAATTGTTGGTTGTCACATTTAATTTCAACCTTTGATCTTAGGGCATTTCTCAACTTTCAATCTTGGCCATTCATTCAAAATT